>KK118333.1:1297-24624 GCA_000611955.2 Stegodyphus mimosarum | reverse complement strand
TGTCGAGAGCACAATTCCAAAAATAATTAGTGGCCATAGTCAGTATTTTAGATTTATTTGTCTCAATCCCTTGATGTGATATTTTGTACAAGTAATGAAGTTTTTTGGCTGTAAATTTACATTTGAATGCATTTTTACAGTGCAAAGACTTCCTGCACATCCTCAATGTGCTTATCAGTTGTATTGCTAGTAATTAAAGTTCCTAGAAAGAGGGAGCTTTGCTTTGCTGGTAACTATTACGTCATTTAGGTAACTAAAAATTGAACTGCCTACTATGGTCTCAAAATTATGTCAGTGGCCCGCTGTAATGTAGAAGCTCTGTATAACTTAAACTGCAATCTTGGAAATGCATCTGACTTTGTGATGAAACCGTTCTAAACATTACTTTTGGCCTTGATGCATATGTGAAAATAACCAGAAGTTAAATCGAGCATGATCACATGGGGACGAAGGATAGTTCTATATTTCTCGTTCTACTAGGTCGATTGATAAAATTTAACTTGCGTATTTCATATCTTGAAAGCATGACTTGTATTTAGACAAAATCAAGCTTTTTTTTAAATGACAATACTATTTCAATTCTACACCTCAAATTGTGCCTAATTTTTTTTTTTTTAATTTGATGAGAAACTTAACCGAGAAATTTTACAATTTGCTCAGTTAGCGCCAAGAATAATTCACTTGGCAAAATTGTTAATTTATGGTAACAAATTTTCCTTCCCCTTTCATTGTACACAAGTAAAATAAAAGGTGCATCTTTCATTCTTTCAAACAATTTTTTAAACAAAGTGTGTAAACCATATTTGGTGTTATCGCTTATAACAAGTATGCCTAATTTCAAAACTTAGAATTATATAAATTCACGTATATCTTCGGAAATTTAGAATAAAATTTATAATTTTTTGTAGGTATGCCTAGAAATACATGTACTTTAAGATGATTGCAAAAATTTTATAGCTTGAAATTCAAAACTGTTTTCGAAAAATTTATAAAAATTACCAAAAATACAAATTTTAAAAACAAATTGGAAAGTATATGCAAATTTTATTTGGAATGAAACTAAATATTGAAAACAGGAATCCAGTAAGTTTAATTTAAAGAGATGTTAATAAATATATACCATATTCAATTAACAATGAGGAGCTAAAATTTTGAGAGCCAATTTTTTTAAAACTACTCGTGTTATTTTTACAAAACTTGGTAGTTTGGCATAACTTGATTCATAGAATCAAAACATGGGGGAAAAAAATAGATATGTCATTTCAGAAAAAGTCCAATTTTGTGTCAAAATACCTGTGTTAGAAAAATGCTATATAAATCTAACATATCCTAAGCTGAGCTTTCAAGACATGAAAAACTCAAGTTAAATTGTTTTAACAAAGGCTATGTCATCATAATTTGATGGCAACAATTTGAAAAGAAAAATTTTGCAATTGTTAAGACACTGATTTTTGAATCCAAAACATTTTATGACCAGAGGATATACTATGATCGATGCAATGTTTTCAAATTAAAGCTTGAGTATATATAGATATCATTTGCTACTAAATGGGAGAACAGAATAAAAAAAAATGGGTAGTCCAACGAAAAAAAAATGAGTTCTACAGAAAGCTGATGAATTGTGATTTCAGGGAGACCATTAAAAATTAAAATTGAACTTTCTGTTCAATGTGAACTTTTTCCAGATTTTTCAAAATTTTTTTGTCTTTGTTTTTGGAATGTGATTGTTTGCATCTGACTGAAGTTTAAATTATATGACTGATTATAAAGGAGCTAATCACCGGGTGCACAATTTGACAAACTCTGTCTGTCAATCTCTTATAAAGATATGTTGAAAATTTTAACTAAAGTACCACTTCTGGTTCATATTTTTTGAAATACAAACACATTCTATGGTATGTTTGTGTGAGTGTCTTTGTATATACAATCAAATATCCTGATTTAAGAATTTGTTTCACTTTCCTTATAAAAACTCTGACAAAAATCTGATTTTAACAAATGTTATTTAAGAAATGGCTTTGTGTATATAAAAACATTGATAAATTTTTACTTCAAACACTAGGTTAGAAGTTTTTTACTCCCCCATCAAATAGCACTACTAAACTAATTTCGAGATGTAAGAAAAATGTAATCATTAAAAATTTATAGATAACTATTAGTTAAACAAATACTGATTTGATTAGAAAAAATTCTTTAACTAAAACATTTATATTTATTAACATTCTTCTTACGACATATCTGATCCAAAATTCAGATAATGGAGCAATTTAAAACATTATCAGTAATCAATTAAAAAATATAAAATTGGAGTTTTTCCATGTTATGATCATATGCAATTTAATAGCTTTTACAGAAGAAATTCAGAGATATACCAATTTCAAAATTTGTTTAAGTATTAATTTATCAACCATTATAATACAGGGCAATGATAAAAAATGAAATAAACAATGGCTATAATGTTGAAAATAAGAAAAAATTTGGATAAAATATGTTTTCAGATTGCTTTTTCTGGTTTATACACTGTAAATAAAATCACATTGAAGACCTTAAATAAAAGATGCTGCATGTAATGCTTTCCAAAACATTGATAAAGAAATACTATTAGTGAAATCTTTGAAACAAATGAAGACTTCAGATATTGTCCTAAATAATTATGCAAAATATTATTAAAATGTCATTATTATACTTCGTATATGAAATTCATTTATTTATTTGTATCCATATCTTCGTACTAATGAAAAAGTATAATTAATCATCCTTGTCATGGACAGTTTCCAAATTCAGATTCACACAGTACATATTGTATGAAGTCTGAAATATGGATGTCGAATAATCCGATTTGTGTAAACCTCAGATTTAAAAAAAAAAACTTAATAGATCAGTGGCTACCATACTCACTTATCATCATAGATATTCTAAAATTGTATTTCAGATTTTATTTCTACCGATATTCCAAGCAAATTTTGAGAAAGATAATGAGTTTAAATAACACAAATCTGGAAATTCAAGATTTCAGAAAGTAAAAGAACCAGAATTCCAACCATATTTGGACCATAATCACACAATATAAATGTACTCAAGGCACATAATTAGAATAGAAGAGAAACAAGCCAATATGACAATCAAAATGGCTGAAACAACTTTGTATTTGGCATACATTTATTAAAACACTCAATCGATTTCGAGGGCAGTTGCAGGTCCCTCCTCATCAGAAGAACGAAATTTCTACAAAGGGAAAGCAACCTCAGTAATGGCTTTTTATACCCTCGGGTAGTGCCATGCGTGAGGAGGCAACACCATCTATCAGCAAAAATGGAACAAGCTTTTTGGATAATTTTTGCAGATCTAAAGTCAAAATTATGATTAAATTTCCAACTACGATATGCTATTGAAGACTTGTTAATTTCGTCCTTTCAGACATAAGATTCATGTTCCTTGATACGAAACTCTAATGCTCTTTTTGTTTGGCCAATACATTTCAAGCCACACTGACATGATATATTATAAATTCTCCAAGAATTAAAGTCAGAAACGCAATCTTTTAGAGTCGAACCGTGAATTTTATTGATAGGGGAGAAACTGACTTGAAAATTGAATTTCTGGAGAATCCGTGAAATTTTATACCTAACAGAAGGATAAAATGGAAGCACGACAAAGTCATTAATATTATTTCTAATAGTGGAATGACTTCTTTGATGGGAATCTGAAAATTTTTTAACGGCTTTATCAATGATCACAGGAGAAAATCCTGTCAATAGCAACTGCTCTCAAATAGTTAAGTTCATTGGTAAGCAAAGATTCTGAGGAACAAACTTTGAGTGCACGAAATACATAATAGTAAAAAAAAAGCCATTTTTTGCTTAACAGGGTGGCATGACTTAGCATGGGGTGGTAAACAAACTGCAAAGGGTTTACGGTACACAGTAGTGCTAAAATAAATTCCATTGCGGATTATAAGAATATCAAGGAAGGGGAGGGTATTGTTGGATTCAATTTCAAGAGTGAATTGGATGGCTGGATCAATTGAATTTATAATAGATAAAATCTCGGATAAATCTTCTTTATTACCATCAAAACGTGTGAAAGTGTCATCTACATAACGAATCCAGAGACGAAAAGATAGTTTATCAAATAATTTTATCTCAAAATAGTGCATATAAATGTTGGCAAGTATAGGACTGAGAGGATTACCCATAGCTAATCCTTAAATTTGACGATAATATTCATTTTGGAAAACAAAGTGGGTTTGACTCATACTTTAGTAAGCGAAACCAACTCATCAATTTCAGTATGTGTGAAATGGAATTCCCAAAGCCTAGTTTCAAGACATTTTAGTGCTCCTTCGACTGGAACATTAGTAAACAGTGATTTGACATCAAATGAAACCATAATGGAATGCAGTATAGATATATCTTTAAGTTTATTGGTGACTTCAGAAGAACTTTTTACAGTGTGAATATTGTTAGCAAGTAAAGGAGAAAATCTGGAAACTAAATATTTGGCCAAAGGATATGATGCTGTACGTATGTTGGAAACAATTGGTCGAAAAGGAATACCAGTTTTGTGGACTTTTGGGAGAGCATAAAGCCTAGCACAGTTAGTAATAGGTGGAATAAGTGATTTCTTTAACTGCATTGGGAGTATATGAGAAGATTTAATAGCTGTTTTAACTTTTGTGAGATTCGAAGTTGAAGGATCTTTAGGGATCGAACAGTATGGGCATTCATTTATCAGTTTAGAGACTCCAGCAATATATGTGTGTTTGTCCATAACAACGATCTATCTGCCCTTATCAGCTTTAGAAATAATAATATGTCCATAACAACGATCTGCCTGCCCTTTAGAAATAATAATATTAGTATCAAAATGAATTTCACGTAAGTCACAACTGAACTAATGAATCGTCACAACTGTTATAAAATGTTCATATTCAGAATATAATTCCTTAAACATTAAAAGTTTCTATAGCAATCCAATCTTTTCTTCATGAATTGCCGTCGCATCGAGTTTGCTCAGAATCAGGGCGTCTATTCTGCAATGAGGAATATGATTTTGATAAAGACACGTGTACCACCGTGATAGACATCATGAGAATCAGGTGCTTGTCTGTCATTTTTATAAGTAATATAATTTGCAAGCTTGGGAACTCTCCCTGGCTGGAGTTTGGTCTCTTGAACAAAAATAATGTCAAAGCCCTTCTCTTCAACATAGTCACGAAATTTATGATATTTCACATAATGCAGTTGGCATTCCAGGTACAATTTTAAATACTTTCACAGTATTTAACTTTAGTGTGAGCAAAAATCAGAAAATTGGAGAACTACATAGTTCTAAAAAATATAGTAAGCCACATCAGCACCAGAAGGAGCCACTAGTGGCTGAGGAAAAGCCTTTTTGAATGCTAAAAGGAGTTTGCTTTAGTCAATACCAGGCTGGCCAGAAATTTGGATTACAGCCTTAAGTATTTCACTACAACTTTGTGTCTGAAAAGCTCTTCGGGGAACCCAGAAATTTTGAATGGAGGGGGGAGATAACCTGTTGTAAGCCCGTTAGAACACTGGAGTATGAAACTCCGGGACGAACTTTACTGTCACTCGTAAAAGTTGCAGCTCTCTTCTCACAAAGCAACGCTGACTTTACAGAAGGCACTTTGGAAGAAATTTACCATCATTTGAGGTTTGCTACTACAATTTACTGAATTGGCGTTTTATTTAGGCAAGTATGGAATTTTGAACAGATATTCACAACATTAGCAAGACAAGAGAGAAAAATTATTAAAATAGTCTAGTATGTATGTACATTTGTGCACAGTATGTACATTTTTAACCAGACATGATTTATCATTAAATTCCTATTGTTTTCAATACCATTGTGTTAAGTGTAGATCTTAGCAAATTTTATTTTTATAACCAATTTCATGTCAAAGTAGCAAGTGAAAAAAACAGACCACATACAAAAGGTTAAAACATAACCATTACTTTTCTCAAATAATACACAAACCTTTACTGAAAAGAAAACAAGATAGTGTCTGTAAGAATTGCATAAGTATTTTTGGAACTTTTTCCAAAGCTAAATTATGGGGGATCACCTCATACACAGATTCGTTAATTGTGCAAAAAATGTAGGCACTTTGCCATTCGCTGGATGCAAGCAATATGTGGTCAAATATTGCACTTTTCATGTCTTTAAGTTTATGAAAAAAAAATTTTTAAATAAAATAGCTTATTTGTTTTGCAGTCATACTGTTGTTTGAATTTTCAGCAAACACGATCAATCTTCCCGCTCATCTTTCAGGCCAAAACAATAAAATGACACAGAAAATAAGATCAGCACAGATCTTATTTAAGATAACAAATGAATGGAAAAAAAAGACTAGCTTAGATAGGGTTACCAGCCATAAAACTATTGTAGCTGATGCTATGCTTTACTGTACAGCAGTTTCATTGGAAAATATTCTACCCATTTCACCTGCTTACAACATTTTCCCCCGCGTGGTGACATGCTTGAACATAAAGAACCCCCCCATTTCGGCTTATATACAGGTTTTGAATTTGAAGCAAATTTTTGAAGGAAAAATACACACTCATCTTATATTCAGAAATATGTGCAAAAATAGAAAGTAGCTAGAGTTAAAATTATTTTTAAATGTGAACTGATTTCTGTAGTAATTTTGAGAACTTAAACAGTGAGTAAAACTTCATATTAAAAGATTATCTAGAACAAATAATTTAGACATTTACTATTTCCCTCCCCGCCCCCCAAAAAAAGAATTTTTTTGTAATAATAAAGTTTTCTTTTAAGACCATATGCAAACACTGTTTACAGAATTAGACTGGATGGTTTCAAACATAAGTAAATAAAATAAGTTATCAACTAATCAGAAGGCAACTGATAACTGCATTTCATATGAATCAATTCTGTTTTCTATATGGTTCCTTGTTTTGTAGTATGTAACTTGCTATTAAAACTATTTAGTTTGCTAATGAAAAATTTCTTTCATATAACTGAAAAGAGAAGTCTCATAAAAGTTTAATATATCAGATTTCTTTATAGTACATAATACTTTGAAAATTACATAATTATACATATACCATACTGGTAATTTAAGAAATCCAATGTATAAATGTTTGTAATGAAACACAACTTGAGTTTTTCTTTATAAATTTTTGTTACAACTAATGTTCCCCCTTGTTTACAACAGAAATACTGAATATAAAAGATTATTTAGTTCAATATTTTAAAGACTTGGAATTAAACCAGACATTTCAAATTTAACAAATTGAAAAAATACACAATGGCTAAAGGTTACATTATATTCAGAGATATGCCTTTTCTTTTTTTTTTGGCTCACAAAGTTAAAACTTCTTCACAGCTGCATCAATATCATCAATATGTTCCTTCAGTGCATTCCACTGTTCCATATTTAGGCATATACCTGAAAAAATTTTTTTTCATGAATAGATAATAAAGTGTCAGATCGTAAATTAGGCATGCATTAAATTTTAATTCAAATACAACAGTTTTAACAAACAGAGCTCCTGCAGGTTTCAGCCAGACAAGCATTGAATAGTTTAATTCGGGTGCCAAAGTTTTAATTATTTCAGCTAAAATGCTGAAAATATCCTTATATATATATATTTTAAATCTAACCTTAAAAGGTCTGTTTTAAGAACATTAAAAAATTCAGAAATTCCAAGACCTACTATGACAGAACCAGCGAGGACTCACCAAACTGATGTTTGTGATAGAAGTTGTATGAACATTTCCAAGTATTTCAGTAAAAGACATCCACACATTTGCAGTACCATATTAGCACATTTCTCCCTTTTTTGTGCAATTTTTTCTTGGTTTCAGTTGGTTTTATCTCTGAAATTTTATTTCAACTCTGAAATCATAAAATCCACAATTCATCAAGTAAAATTTTTTTTCCCACTAAATTGCTCATAAAATCACCCAAAATGTTGACAAGTTGACAAACCTAGTGACACAAAACAGAAGAATTCATATTCCAAAGAGAGCTGATACTTTTGGTATCATAAAGAGGATGAAGTCAAACAATAATTAAAATTATCTGGTAAGAGTACATATTTATTCCTCTAAGCAGCCATTCCATATATACATATCTACTATATCTATATAGATACTTATTATGTAAAAAAGGTAAAAACGGCCCTTCAAAGCCTAAATTTCACAATAACCCAGCTAAAATTATAAATAGAGATTGTCACCTTGAAAATGAAGAGTATAAGCTATTATAATTGCAAAACTTAGCATCAAGTTTCATTTAATCCAGTAGAAAAATTATTTAAAAAGTAATAATAGAAATATATTTTATTATTGCCAATAATCCATGGACAAAGGCTGACTTTTCAAAAGATTCCTCTTGCCTTCATATAGCCCTTTTTGATAAAAATCACCATTACTCATCTCATATATTTGAATGAAATTTAATCCTATATAATCTAAAGAAATATTTCAATTTAGAGAAAATGTTTCTCACCAGTTCTACCCCTCTTCCTAACAATTAATTTTTGTCAGCAACCAATCACAGATCTTACCTTTTCAAAATTTTCTCGCCAAATTAGGATCTACTAATATCAAACGTAGAATTTGTATGCCAAATGAAACTTTCTATGCAGTCTTGTATTAGAACCCTAACAAATGCACCTGAGTATAATGTTTCAATTGTTTTTCCTTCTTGATTTAAAAAACAGCTAATTATATAGCACCAATGCCAGATTAACAAATATTTGTCCATAAATTTAATTTTTGGCCCTAGTATTGAAAAGTTTGTGTTACAAGATAAATATTTTTACTGTTACATTGCAAATATTTAGGTTTTAAACTGTAGTTTTCTTAGAAGATTAATTTCTGCATATTTTTGGTTCAAGTGATTATACTGATAGACGGTTTTATTAATATTTTGTCAAGCATGCATTTTTCTCAAGGGTTTCACCTTTTTTAAGTTGTATAACTACAATAGTTTATGTTCTTCATTTTCAAGAGAATAATCTGTTAATAATTTAATATTCAACATATGCATATGTATATTTTATTATTTATATACTATTATTATAAACACATATATATGTATGTTAAAAAACATTTGGGATGACAGTTTTAAGTACAGAGAAATGAATTTTGAAATGGTTCTACACACAAGTGGGAGGGTCATTTTAGAATAATAATCAAGAACCAAACCCTTAGCTGTCTGGAGACATAAAATATAAATATGGCGAGGATTCACTAATTTAGCAGTTTTTTTTAATCGAGAATTTATTATAAACTTAGAACACAATCTCTATATATTATGGATGGAAAAAAATAAAAGATGGAAGATGTAGTTTTTAGTACCCAAGGCACAACAAAAGAACTGGAACCACAATAAGGTATACAATCATGAGTCCTATTTCTCATAAGGAAAAGGAGTATAATCACATGGACTTCAATCCAGAGAATGAAAAGTTAAATTTAATGTTTTGGTTTGCATTCTAATGCTCTACAGTTAATGTCGAGTCTGGCAATCTCATGGTGAGCCAATTAAATATATGGGAGCAAAGTAAAATGTTGTGGCATATTTCAAATAAAATTCTGCAAAGCCATTGAATATTTAAGAAAGTACACATCATTATGGAAACGGGGGAAAAAAAGTACATTAAGTCAAATATTATTGAAGGAAACAGGTATGAAGAGCTTTATGGAGAACAGCAACTAATGAAGGTTGTAAAACCATAAGAAAAAGGTTAATTCATGAAATGGTTCATAAATCTTGAGGAGTAAAATATTCGAAATGAAAAATACTAAAGAAAACTAAATATTTCTTAATTTAACAATGTAGTTCAAATTGTATTTTATTTTCCTCATTCATCAGTTATAAATGACAATTATTTCCAGCACGGGTAGAAAATAAGAATAAAATAAAAATTAAGTTAAAAAGACATTTGCAGATTTTAGTGTTTCTGAAGAGATAACTTAGCAAAATCTGTTAAAAATAATGAATAAAAATTTAACTGATTTTCTTCTACGTAAGAATATATGCGAGTAGTATAATAAGTAATTAGAAATGCAGAAAATGCTGCATTAGTTTAAACATTAAAATTTGATTAAATGTTAAACAATAAATTATCACATTAAATGCTAAAATTACAATTGAACATCAGTAATGATGAATGGCAACTTCATATCTTGAATTCATACATGATTATCATGAGGTGCTTTTCAGGAACTGAAAAACATATATTGCTCAAACAAGGAAACTGAAAAATGTGTATTACTTATATTATATAATTACAGAAAAAAACATATATTGGGAAAAAAAGATAACTGCTTTATTATTAATTTTATTATTTAAGTATTAATCCATTAATTTACCTTTTTTCCCTGGTTTCAGATCACCATCAGCATCATAATATTCTCGTATATCCACCATAACTTTTCCTCGGAATTCTCTGACGCTCACATATCGCATCTTTGATAACTGGAAAAAATAGAATTGTGTTAATACTATAAAAAACAAACTTACGTCATAGAACAAATATTTTCACTGTTACGTTGTAAATATTTCGATTTTTAATCTGTAGCCTTTAATAAGAATAATTTTTTCATATTTTTGGTTCAAGTGCTTAGATGGTCAAATTATAAAATAAAAAATTAACAAAATGTAGAAATATTGCATGAAAGATATATTATAAGCAAATAACTCTTACAACTTTTAACTAAGTACAACACTCCGAGATTTTCCACATTTCCATCAAAAAGCTGCAAAAAATATTTATGAGGCAAAGTCATATGTCACCAAAACAGTTAGGTGGCAACTCAAGTACGCATGTAGCACATTTCCATTCTGAATGACATGCAGTATTGATCCTGTACAGAAGTCCAATTTGTGCAGTTCTAAAGTTTTTAGAAGTGAAAACAGATCGCTGTACACATAGGGAGAATGAAAGTGCCAAAAAAAAGATTTTTTGAATAATAATAGAATACGGTACATATTTTATTACCAACGCTTCTTGCTTTTTCAATTTTATTGATTGATTGCTCTTGTATGGAATTCTTAGTACTCAACGACTCTGAAAACAGCTGCTGCCTTTGTGCTTTTGATTGGATAAAAATTATTTGCCAATGACTTTGCAGCTTTTCCATGGAGATGCTGATAACCAGAAAGTACTCTAAAGCTATATTAACACTTTGATAGAAGAGGCATAGAACCATGATACTCATTCTCTACATACAATTTCTGTTTTTCTATATTGTTGCAGCATGTCTAGTGACTTATTGACTTTTCAAGTACATCCTAGTCCATATTTTTTTTTACAAAATTTCTACGAGATGGCACAAATATTATGTATATCTGATGCTCACATATTATGTACACACACACATATATATATATGTGTGTTAAAAAACATTTGTGATGGCAGTTGGCAGTTTTAAGCACAGAGAAATGAATTTTGAAATGGTTCTACACACTTAATGCAGTACACATATTGAAAGAAAAAGAGTCAAAGTGGGGTCACTTCAAAATAATAATCAAGAACCAAACCCTTAGTTGCCTGGAAGCATAAAATACAAATATGGTGAGGACACATATACGGCGAATTTTCATATCTCCACAACTTGTTTGCATACTTGACAACTTACGATGCTCAAAAATCGGGAGATTTATTTTCAATGACAAAAAGATTTTTAAATGATGGCAATATATTTTTTAATCATGAATTAACTTCAAATCATTACTAATTAATAGCTGGAAGATCAGTTACTAATTCTTAAATGCAAACAGCACATTCTGCATTAATAACATTTTTGTCTTTTGTTTCCATAGAAAAAATTAGTTTTGCATTTTTTTCCAACTGAATTATGTTCTTGTTTTTGTGTACGAACGTGTTTGAGAACATCGGCCCTTCTACCATGCGAAATCGAAAAATCTCAATGACCAACAATACACATCGCAAATCCATTATATTTCCTTGAGGAAATATTAGAAGGAAAGTCGTCTGTCTATGTATGATTTTTGAAAAATACCTGAGTATTCTATCTTTTTTCGCAGACATAACTAATACGAATTATTGTAATTTCTTAAATTATTTCTCAAAATTATGTACGTTCACACAGGTTAGTGACAAGATGAACGAAATAACAACCTCGAACTTGTTTTGTGCTCAGTGCCTAATATGTGCCAGATGACACGCAGTGGCACTCGATGCTCATTAGAGATATGGAACATGGCGTTTTCAGACAAGTGCTTTCTCACAAAGCAGAAGCGCACAATAATTTCTCACTGATAAAACTACTTTGGTTTTCTACGCAGTCTAGAGAAACACCAGATACTTTCAGACACTCCAAATCCCTTATTTGGGGATGCAAATAACGAAGTATTAAGCAAAGCCACATAAACATCGCGAGAAATTTTACTAATAAGAGAAAGTCGGAAGAAATATATTGTAAATCGGGTTGGCAACTCTGCGTTTGCCATATATTCCATGCTTTTTTAAAAGAAAAATGTAATTGAAAGCTTCTCTCAGTTGATGAATCAATAAAATATCTTGATTTATTGACGAAGAGCTTGTTGATGACATTGACTAAAACACAGAAAGCAGGTTTAAACTTGGCAACTCTGTTTCAATTCAAGCACCAAAGATGAAAGTCATGATGTTGAAGGAGTTGAAGCAAGTTTGCTCAGAAGGTTTAATTTGAATGATATATTTTAAGAAGTTTTCGTTAGTTACATTAGAAAAAAAAAAGGTTTAAGGTAATTCAATTTTATTCGGTTAGGATTACAAAAATTAAGATCAAAGTTTACTGTATTATTAATATGAAAATTACGCATTATTTCTTTTCTATTTATAGAGCTTCTCCCTAAAATACTTTAACTATGACACAATTTTTTTTTTTTAGCTTCTGAAGTATCTTTTAAATCGAAAAATCTCAGTCAATTTATAATTAATGCTCTATTCGGGCCACTTCAAATTAGAGCACCTTTTATTTTAATAGTGAAATACATTAAGTATTGGTGCTTATCTCCATGTACTTAACTTTCTATGAATATTTTTGAAAGGGAATAAAAAAAGGATTTTTTTAAATATTATTTAAAACTTGTAGCTGAGTTATTATAAAATGTAACGGGAATAACTTCTTAATACTTATCAGATTTTTTTACCCTTAATTTCAACAACACATATTCGAAAACTCTTTTTTTATTACTTCCTTAAGTACACATCTCACAGAATTTGCTTTACAATACCTTTTAACAGATTGCTTTCCAGCACAAACAATTCTTGTTTAAATAGTTTTGTATTTTGTTAAAGTAATTTACAATTTAGCATACACAAGAAATTTTTACCCCTCCCAAAAAATATGTATATAAATATAATTTTAATGAAAATTACATGAATTATTTTTAATATCCACTCAAAGGTTGGTGTTTCTTCGAAATCCCTCCACGATGGCATTTCTCCCTTTGGGCAGATAGCCCTTGCATGCCTCACTCTATTTAATAAAAACTTAACCTGACCTATGTGCCAGGTCAAATAATTACAAATATTTTAACATGCATAATTTTATATTTAGCCATCAAGTTTCAAACTTTTGACTTAAAAGACATGTTTTAGGATACATTCATTATCAGATTCAAATCTTCTAGTACATATATTTTAGCAGAGCACTGAATACCTGTTTTATCGATTTTACCCAGTTTAATAATTCTCTGATAATATAATAAATAATAACTATCCATTTCACATCTAAACATTAACCTCATTGCCATCAGATTGCAATCCATCACACAATGAATTTTTCTTTTATGCAAGTGTCCCCTTTTTTATTACCGTTATTTGTATGGAACTGTCGTGCATCGAAATACTACCAAAGCTGTCAAGGGAGCTTCTGGATGCAAACAAAAAACACCCTATCTGGAGATCAAAGCCTGGGAGCAGTGCTTCACATGCAATGCGGGGTTGGCCCCTCCTGTTATTTTTACCTCCATGAAAGGAGTCCATGGTATTCTTGAATCAAAAGCCGAACATACATAAATACATCAAATGGGAAAAAAATATATAACCAAAGTTGTGCATTCAATAAATGGATCAGACTGAATTATGGATGCACAAACAAGGGTTATCAGTCGAAGGGGAGAGATATCTTCATGGATAACTTTAGAAGGAAAGTTGCTCATACCATACAACAAACAGGGATACAGGGAAAACTTCCCATTTAAATTCAGGTCAAATAATTAATGTTCATTGATGTTAATGTTTGGCCATGGGGAGACACATATTTCACTATTAAAATGAACAGGTATGAATCAGGACACAGATGAATGACAAAAGTCATGTAACTGAGACACATCAAAACAATGCTTCATTGTACTATAAACAGAATGTTATCTGGAAGTTTTCAAACTTATAATACCTATAATGACACCCCCTGTAACAAAGAGACATGTTACATCATTTAAAAATAGAAAATTGAATCCACTTGAAAACTGTTACATTTACACATTGGACAGAAATACAATTTAGAATTATGTCATCGATCATTGTAGAGATTTTATGAACCATGAGTAATGGCATTATAAATATAGCTACAATTTAAACTATATTTATTACTAACATCAAAATTAACATAATTACTTTGAACATATTTGAATCTTCATTAGAACTGCTCGATGGTTTTTCATTTTTGCTCTTTTTTGGAGGAGGATTCACCTAGAAGAAACAAATGTATTTCAAATCAAACTTGAAAAAATACAATCTCAACATTTAAAAATTTCTCATCAAAGTATTTAATAATTTCAAATATGCTAAAACAGATTCTCTTTATTATAATGCAAACAAGTTTTCTAGGCTGTTAAAAATTTTAATTCTTATCTCTTAATCAAAATAACCGACCTATACTTGAAATAAGCATATTAATTTCCCATTATAACAACTGTATGCAATTACTTACACTGATACTTAGAATATTTTAATTCTGCACGTTGAAAGATATTCGAAGAAGTATATACTACCACATTCCCTCAGCCTTCTCAAATGATTCAGAGATATTCTCCCAAAAAGATTATACTCCTAATCCCAAGTGCCATAATCATTTTTACCTCGTCATGAGATTTTTTTGTCACTTGGTGCACATTAGTTTATAGTTTAAATATTTTGCTTTCTTACTTTATAAATATCATCATGATAAATGGAAGTTTGTGGAAACCTAGCCTAAAGTAAGTATACAAATTTAGCTAATAAATTGTTTAAATACAGGTCTTGATAAGCATATTCAGAAAGCCATGCTATTCGGAGGGTTAAATACATTAACATATTTGGTTGGAATGCGCTTTAGCCCACTGCTTCGCGGTGATTGTTTTTTGAATGAGCAATAAATGCGCCAACATGGGTAACTCCGTATAAGCGCCAACATGGCTGACTGGGTATTTTGAAGCTATGGAAACATTGCCTACATTGTGCAATTCGCTGTATTTTTTTTAAGTTTAAAAGGAACGCTGTGCACATGGCATTTTCTTGTAATTTATTTTCGTTATTTTAGCTTATTTTGTTCATTTGTGTATGTTGCTTACATTGTGCAATTCGCAGATGTTTTTTTAAGTTAAAGCGGAACGATGTGTACATGGTATCGTTTGTGATTTTTAATGCCCTTTTAAAAAAAATTCCTTCTTTCTTCGATGCCATTTTGGTTACGTTTTCGCGGAGCGTGTCGGGAAGGTTATGTAACGGCATAAAATGTGTAAGTATTACAACATAAAATGTAAATAATTAATTTAAACCTAACTGATAAATATTTTCATGATCATAATGTTCGTTTTGCATATTATTTTATTATCTTTTTGTGGGAAAAGTTTCCATACTAATTTATGCTCTTTAGAATTCTATGTTTTGTTTACAATAGGTTTTTGCAGAGCGTGTCGGAAAGGTTGAAATTGCAAAGACGTTTCGCAGAAACGCGCCAAATTGGCGATTTTCAAAATATCGCCAAGCAGTGGGCTAAAGCGCATTTTCACCACATATTTTTAATGCTCTCTTAGATTAATGGAAATTTTAAACATGTTATTAATAAATTTAAATTGGCAAAATAAGCTTCAAACATAAGAAATGCCAAATTATAAGATAATAAGAATTTTAATCATGACAACTACATACATCTGATAAAAAGTACTTCTGTGAAACTTTCATGTTATTTAGTATAATCATCACTATTATAAAAAAGTCAAGCAAAAGTCACAGTCATAACTATTAACCTTAAATTATCAAGCTTTTTGCAGAGTACGTGATGCAATTCCAGGAGCTTTTTGTACTGGATGGTAACATGATTTAAAAAGAACCGCAAACTGACATATGTTATTTTGTCAATTTGGTTGTGATTCAAAGTCATTTCGATAATTAAGATAGTTATTTTGTAATTTTGAGGGAATATATATGATTTTAATATTTAATTTTTAGGTAATAAAATTAATAATAATAAGGAAATGAAATCAGAGCCAAGCTGGTATACTGAAGAGAATCCAACTAATATTGTGAATTGTTAGCTATGGAGTATGGTGCTCTTATTCTTCATTGATGAGAAATGGCTATTTGATTTACAATTTTTAGTTGCTGCTTCAAGCAATTTCAATTCAAATAATATTAATTACATTATAATAATTTGATTAATTAATAAATTCATAATATAATGTTTATTTTGCTGCACACTACATATTTCTCTAATTCCTATAAAGCTGGAATAGCCTTTTCAGCAAATGTGAAATTCCTATATACATCGCAGGTTGTGAAAGTTTCAGAAAATTTTGTGATTTACCTTGCAACTAATGGACAAATTCTGTCAACCCCCTGCAATAAAATGAATTATCCTACTCATAAAAAAAAGCCTTTTTACATACATCATCTGGTCCAGAATCCGAAGAATCACTATCTGCCAATTGTTTGCGGGATTTTTTGCTCGACATTTTAATACCTAAAAAGAAATAATTAGAACAAATAACATTATTGGCAAGAATTAAGGCATTCATAAGTAATACTAGGAACTGATATTCTAAAAAAATTAATTTTTTATACCATTATAAAAGATAAGAACTATAACAAGATAAAATTCCCAATATGAAAACAGTTACTATTTGTTAAGAATTTTTATTTTTTAGTATTGAATAAGCCACTGTAAAAACAATCACTACTAAATTTTTAAGTATGAGCAGATTTAAATAAAATGCAAATAATTTATCTTCATCTGAAATTTGTAGCTTACAGATTTCAGATATAATGCTGTAGAATTCTCCTCATTAATGTTTTTCAAACAAATTTTAAAATATTAAAATTCGAAGAAATAAATGTAAAATAACAGATTCAATTAAAAAAATGAAAACTAATCATAAATGAACACCAAACTGAATGAAAGATTTTTACACATGTAGAAGTGAACATTTGTGACGTATAAAAAAAATTGCTTTAAATTTTTTTATTACTGTTTTGTAAGCAGATTTATATCATTTTGACTGCTAACTCTGCTTTTTTAAACATTTTTATTTAATTGAAATATTAGCATATCTCTTTTAGAATTCATATATTTCCAAGCAGAAAATAAGTAGTAAATGGAATTCAAGTTATACCCCCTGTTTTAAAGTTATTGATCTGAAGACAGTTTTATAAAAGAAATCGCGGATGATTCTCATTATTAGATTCACGAGACACATGAAGAAAATGGAAGCATTCGAACATGGTATTACGGTACAATCTCCGTACTTTGTTACAAATTAAATGAAGATGAAATAAAATATAAAAAATTCTGCAATTTATAAGGAAAATTTTCACCACATAAAATCCATATATAAAGTCTAAAAATGAAAATTTTCTTGCAATGCACTATAAAAACAAAAGAATCCTTAAACTACACTTCGTGAGGAATGAAATGTATAGTTTCTAAAAAAATAAGCCACGCTGTTAAAAGGCGGGAACAACATTTATCATTTTTAAACAACTGATTAACACTAAGGAAACTCTTAAACCATTAATACTACCATAATATCAACCAATATAATAATGGAAAAAATTAATAAGTAAATTCTCACTGGTTTCGAACAAAATTCAGAAGCAAACCGCTTTCTCTAACACGCTGGTTACGGTTAAACCGTCCGTTCTTTGCAGAAGCGGTTCTACTTCTTCTTCTTCTTCTTCTACTTCATGAAGCTTGGCTTCCTTTGGCGCGTTCTGCTCCAACTCAAAAATGGTGTTATTTGCTTGCTAATCCACAGGGACGCATTCCCTCCATTGCCGGAGGGATCGTCGTTCCGAAAAAGGCCTTACACTAATAATACCTATGAGTCCTTTAAGATGTGTTTAATGACAAATTTAACCTAGAAAATAGTATCTCCAAGGTTTTTCGTTACAATGATTCAGAAGATCAGCTAAGAGGTCAATATTACTAATTTTCATCTTATTGAGCATAATGTTTCTAGCGCTATCGTACTTTCTACAGTGAATAATTGCAGGTTCTGTACTGTCGATCACATAACATGAGTCGCAAAAAGGCGAATTCGCTCTACGATACCTGTACAGAAGTTGGTTCGTGTCCAACAATTGCAATCTTGTTCTACTAATTGCTTCTTCCATTTTCCTGTCTAAGTTTAATCCTTTGCTCCCTGTTCGCTGTGAATATTACAATAGCTGAATCTGCGGCCGGTATAGGAAGTCTGCCAACAATCGACTTGCTCATTCTTGATAGTATTTTCGATGAAGCTACACGCATCCTCTGCAGAGAGTTCCCCCGGGTTATCCATATCTCTTCTTCTCGCTACTTTATCCGCTTTTTCATTGAATTCTATACCTTATGGCCAGGAACCCAGATGACCATGAGGTGGTGGAAGGCCTTTATCCGCTCGAAAAGCTTAAGAATGAGAGAGTTGGATCTCCTATTAACGATCTCCTATCTGACTATTGACATGCTATCCGTGAGGATGGAAACCTTTTCGTTAGGATTCAATTTCTCAAGAAGCTTATAGAGGGCCCAAGCCTCGGCTGAGAAAATGGAGCTTCTGCTGTCCATGCACTGACCGACAATCACTGCGGTACAATCTACAGCCGCAATACCAACTCCTGTATCAGACTTGGAAGCATCTGTAGCGTAAATTTTAAAACCTTGACTTGCGTTATCGTTAATAAAGGATCGGTAATACTGCTGTATTTCCACATCTGAGAGATTTTTGTTTTGGAACTCATACTCATTTATTTTATTATAACACTTTACTTCTTCAGAAAAATCCTGCTCATTATCAAAAGTAATGCACTTACTGAAATCTAGATCCAGGCTACTTAGCTTGTCTTTAATGCACTGACGGATAGGCTTGCGGATCTTACCCCACTTGTACTTGCAGCTTAGCAGGCAACTTTTCAAACTATCCGCAATAGGAGAAGCTCCTGACAGAGCAATATTCTTTATTACAAATTTGATAGCAGCAATACTTCTTCTCGTGTCTAAGGTAAACACCCCTACTTCAACATATAACAACGAAAGAGGAGTACTGATTGGCGCCCCGGTGGCTAGTCTTAGGGCATAATTATGAACAATTTCAAGCTTTTCTTATTTTGTTGAGAGGCTGAAATGAGGAGAGAGCTGCCATATTCTATTCTTCCTCTTATTGTAGCATTTGCGATATTAAGAAGGTCCGCTTTTCTGGCACTCCACCTGGGGCTCGCGATGAATTTAAATGCATTCGACATTCTTTCTAGCTTCGGGACAATTTTATTAATGTGGAAATTCCAACTCTGTTTACTATCAAACCACACACCCAGAATTTTAACATGATCTTCCGTAGGGATGCTGACACCATCAAGCTTCAAAAAATTTCCTTCACAACACTTTTTCCCGCTGAAAATGATTGATTTGCTTTTCTCTGGAGAAATGCATAAGTTCCACTCTTTAGCCCAACTGTGCACTTTAAACAGCGCACGCTGCAAATTATCGACTATCTTCCGGTGCGAGACATCAGCACTATAGAGGAAGATGTCGTCCGCATATACATAGCAATCGACATCAGTCGGGATAATCTCATAAATATCATGCATGAATGTGGTGAACAGAACTGGGGACAGAATGCAGCCCTGGGGGACACCACTGGCAAGCTCATGGCTTCTTGAAAGAACCCCTCTCCACTTTACTCTGATAGTTCTCTGGTTCAAGAAATATCATTTCTTGAAAATGAAATGTGGTGTTGAAATGTGGTCCGAGTGTCGTTCATATAGATACTGAAAAATGTGGATCCCAAACGGGACCCATGGGGGACACCGGCTAACATAGCACGGCGGGTGGCATATAAGCATTCTGTACCGCGCCACGCGCAATAGAGAAAATCCATACTTGTGATCAGACATACTTTCCGATAACATCATTTTCTCTTGGCGTAATGACGTTTAGGTGGAATTCTTACATTTTATTATTGTTGTTGTTGTTGAATCATGCGTATGAGTGATACGGAAGCTTGAAAATTATCATTCTTTGACTAATAATGCCAGACGAAAAAATTGACATGCAGCCTTCTGCAGTTGGCATCCTGTTTGTAGAATAATAAAACTATAAAATCCTTCATAGATGCTGTTAATATCAGAAGCAATCCCAAATGCTTAGATTATATAAATAAATGAGTTAAATTTAGTGGGGAAAAAACACATTGGATTACACGACGATCTCGACTGAAATGTAAAGGCACATGTCCTAGTAAGTATATTATTATTGAAATTTTGTTGCCTTCTCTCCTTTCACATTGCAGAAAGTATTTCCGTTTGCAACTGTATAGGTTATTTCCATGCTAATGTCCACGTCTTTCACACTTCTAATATTCTAGTAAATGAAGGGAAAAGCGCATTCAGTATATTCGCTGAATACACACGCGTATAAGAACAGCTTTCTTCCCTGATAAACACTAGTTTTATACAAAGGTACAAAAGATATCACGCATTCACAAATGGGCAATATTCATAAAGCATACATTATGGGAAATATTCAATTTATACATAGTTATCTCTGTTTCTATGTTCCAAATCTATTGTAGTCTAACTTCAAAAATAAATTTTGCTTTTTCAGACTGACTACAAATATCATGAATTTACTGCGTTAGCTCCTAACGCTTTTGCTGTTTGCGAAAACTGACCTGTCTCATGCTTTCGGAGATAGCATCTGAAAAGAATCTATATTTAATGAACATGAAACAATGAACTAATGATCACAAAACCTTTAATACGAAGGCTTTTAAATTAAGAATACATTTATTAAAAACCTCTGCACCTAATATTAGTATACATTTACGGACTTAGCGCATTATAAGAAATACTGATTTTCCTCTCTATGAAAAAAAAGCACTACATTTTTTATATTAAATTCACCATAACTACAGTGCCGTAATAAGTGTAATCGGCAACAAAAATATAACGCACGTCATTAAGGTGGTAATAAATCTTTTCGGTACTTCTATCAAAATGTAAACAAACGGTACGGAAGCATATTTTCCTAAGAGCCTAAGGAGTCAAGGCGTTCTTAAGCGTACAGGAAATGATGTCATCGGAAGCAGTATCCAATCACAAGGATGGGTTTTTTCCCTATGCGCGTAGTGTGGTAGAGAATGCTTATATGCCGACGGGTGGAATCTCTCCAAGAAACATGAATGACAAAAAAGTCTACCTGTAGGCAGGATTTAATTATGTTTGTGATGTAATCTAGGAAACCCAGACTGTGTATTTTGCATATTAGTGCATCCAACTACACACGGTGGAAAGCTTTACTATGTCTGGGAAGATTCCTCCTGTGATATCTTTGGTTTGGAATCTTTCGGTCATTATCTCAACTACTCTGTTGAGTTGGTTGGTTGTAGAAAGATTTCTTCTAAAATCGAACAGGTAAGGTATAATGATGTTCTTATCGTCCAGGTAGGTATTTAGTTTCTAGAGCAGAACATCTTCGACAATTTTTCTGAGAGACGACAAAAGACATTGGTCTGTATGTCCTTGGTGCTGTAGTAGGTTTCTTGGGCTTGAGGATTGCAGTGATGGTGGCTAATTTCCATACGTTCGGGAAGTATTGCCGTTCTAGAATCACGTTGATGATTTTGGTGAAGATGCTGTTTTCATTGGGAAGTTCTTCATCATGGTGTTAGCAATCTTGTCAAAGCAAGGCTATTTATCTTTTTTTCAGCTTTTGGATGTAACTTGGATCTTGATTATGCTGCTGGCAGTCAACTACTAAAGAGTTATGACAAGTACACAAATATTTTAGGTGGTTTACTACTAAATATATATTTGAATGTATGATAAAATCTTATAAAGTAAGATAAAACTTATCCTTATTCAAATTACGATTTATTTACACAAGTTACTTAAACGCGAAGGAATAATATTACAGCATTTCAAAATCGAAACTGACAGGAGCGTTTTACTGCGTACCTCACAACAGCAAGTCCAGAGTTAGTGTGTTCTGGCTAAGGCTCCTAGAGGAGGACTAAGTCTAGAGGAGCCTTAGTTCTGGCGACGCTTGTCTGCTTTCTCCTCTCCGAGACGCATCACCACCTGTTCTCCCTTGTCTTCCTCCGAGGCGCTCCTTTTAAGAAATATAGTCCGACGAGATCGTTACAAATATTATACAAATGGCCATTAACAGTATAAGTTGAAATTAAAGGTGTTTAACACCACGCACAGAGGCGAGACCAATAATCGAGTTATACTCCATAATTTTTGTATCTAACACAATCTCACTTGGTACTAAAATCTTGAGGAGTAACACAACTCAAAAAAAAAAAAAAAAAAGCATTTTTTTAGCATTTTTAGCATTTTTTTAGCATTTTTTAGCATTTTTTTAGCATTTTTCCATGTTAACCTATGGAAAAATGCTAAAAAATGAGACATCATTTTTTAGACAAAAAGGTTTTTTTTTAAGGGTTTGTATATAATATAACACTACTCTACATTTATTATATTTGCAGAATCAAGTTGGAAAGCAATGGCAGAGTACACTAATTACTTAACAAAAATTAATTCTATTGGAGATGCACCTAACGATACTTACTTAATCTATAAAATGTCGGGAGGAATTTTTTATTGTAAACGCAAAGATTATGTACAATTTTCTCGATTTTATACTCGAACTTGTTTTGAAAATATTTTTTTAACCCTAGATCTTTGTTCAGCAATATATCATTCCTTAATATTAGATATTGATGTAAAGGCAAAATCAGATGAATCTCTCAGTTCATCAGTTATAAATGATTATATAGAAACAGTAGTCATTTCAACTTTAAAATTTTATTTTTTATCCCTCAAGCATTTTACCATTATTGTGGCTGTTCGCCC
>KK118332.1:966378-1018689 GCA_000611955.2 Stegodyphus mimosarum | reverse complement strand
CGTGCTGACCACTACACCATGAAGGCATGCTAAGAAGGCGGGAGAAATACCTTATATACTTCCACTTTTAAAGGGCGACTGGGAATTAGTGAACCCAGTCGCCAAATAATCCTGGTGGTGGAGAATTATCATCCACCACCTCTTTTGGTTCGGACGCCACTGTAGAGACATTAGGTATTTTTTGAAAGCAGAAGAGATGAAAAATGAACAATGCCCTCACCGTGACTCGAACCACGGACCTCTCAAATACGCGCCGAGCGTGCTAGCCACTACACAACGAAGGAGTGTTAAGAAGGTGGGAGATATGCCTTATAACTGTGCGACTTTTCTTTTTCCGTGCAATGAGTTCTGGTACCAAATAACTTGCTCCTTGAGCTTTTCACTAACTGTGAATGATTTTGCAAAATATTTATTTTGTTCAGTTTTATATTTTAATGGAGTTTTAAAATATTTTATAATATATTTAAGACTTTTTTTTAATTTTTATTTTTATTGAATTTGTATATGATATAGTATTTTATTTTAATAGATTTACTTTACGTATTTTAAGAGCTATATTTTATATATATTATATTTTAATAGAGTTTCAGAATATTCAACAGTTTTATTTTTATATTAGTGTGATTTATTCTGAAACGTCTGTTGAGTTTTGTTGGACCAAGTTCAAGAGTTTTTTTATCATAAACGAGATATAGTGGAAATAGAGAGTCCTAGTGCCCTAGTGTGCTTTACCAACAGCCCTCGAGTGCTTCACCGTAATAAACCAATGCAGTATTTCAGAGGTTTTTAATCGTAAACGAGCAATGGAACAGGAGATTCTGAATCATGTGTAACGTGTATACGACCCAGTTTCTCTTAGAAAGTCCTTCATAAAGGCATCCTTCCCAGGGGCAGATAGCCCTAGTGTGCTTTACCGTAATAAACCAAATCAAACAAACATGAATATGAGCCCATGAAAAGCTCATTGATAAATAACTTTCATTGTAACGACGAAACGTTTTTGCAGCTCTTTCTTTATCAATCTTTTGGAATTTTATGAGATTCTAAATCTCCATCATTAGTCTCTTCACAATTATCTGGATTGTTTGTGTTCGAGTATCATCAAAGTTTAACCCTTAAAATCTACTGAAAAGGTAAAATATGAGACGCACAACCGAAGCAGTAAAATCGTAGTAAAAGTAGTAGTAAAATAAAATAAATTAAATAATAGAAAAATAAAAAATACACACTAGCACTCTATTTAATCAACCAGGTGATCCTATGCTTGCTGCGTCACTAATGTATATGCAGTTATATCAGATTCTAGTCCGTGACAACTGAAAGTTGCCTTTGGCTGTTCGGCTATGCTCGGTTAGACTGCATGCATAACTTCGCATTTATACAACTGTAGATGACGTCTGACAAGTCAAAACTGAGCATAGTCAAACAGCTAAAAGTAGCCTTTCGGTTATCATCAGTTAGCCCCTTGTCACAGTCACACCCGTCTTTTCCACCGACGTTTACAAAATTAGGAAAAAAATTGTTTTGTCTTTTATGACGTAGATGATATTTTGCCTATTTCTTGTACAACCGTAGTATTGCGGGAAATCCTGGCTTGGAAAAGTTATTTCAAATAATATACTTTGAGCTTAAGCTAAGATGTGTATTTTACAGAAAGAATCATTAGGTTGTAGATGGAATAGTAAGATACTCTTCTTATAAAGCGACATGGACCCTCACTTTTGCTTTAGTTAAATTAATTATGCTTCAAAATTTAGTAATTCTGCATGATTGGAGACAGCATCAGAAGTATATCTTACTAGATTAAGCTGAACAGAAAATGGCACATATTTGTTTCCAAGAAATAATATATTGAAAACCTGACAGCTTCCTTATATAAATAAATTATGATTTGCGTGCATTAAGAAATATAACTAACTTGAATGCTGAACTTACACGAATAGACTTGCTAATGCAAGGACTAAAATTTAGTTTATCGATGCGTTAACTAAAGGCATTCTTAAAATAATATGCATTAATAACACTAATTTGAATTACTTATAAAAAAGGAATCCCATTGTACTTGCCATTTTACTTTTAACTATTCCTATTTCTTCCTAAAAACATCCAAAAACAGAGCAGCTAGATTGGAAATATTTTCGATCGAATTAAGGCGTTTCTAAGATACATTACTGCATCTTTATTGCTACATTTTATCGGCAACATGTAAGTAATAAACTTTAGCAAACGATAACCAGTTTGCATATGTGCTATGAAATTCCTATAAAGCAAGCATAAAAGTCAAAATAGATTTTGATGTAAATGAATATGCTGAATTTTGAATTTTATTTGCTTTCTGAATGAGGTAGCTGTTTATATCTCGCAATCCATTCTTCCGCCATTTTATGCAGCATGTTCGTAAAATGGGACTACAGGCTTTATTTCGTTAAATATTGAACCATGTATTTTCATTTATAAGTCTTTGAAAGTCAACTAGAAACTTTATGGAAACAATATCAACAACATGAACGAGATGTTTCTGTACAATAAAAACTCTAATATTTTATATGATTCCACGCAAAGTAAAATGCCCACTTAATAAAAAGGCCTTTACGTTTTAATGAATGAAAAACATAAATGGCATCTGCGATGCATGGAATATGAAATATTATATGTTAATAAATATTTTAATGAGGTTACTTAAAACTTTAATAACGAGTTCCATGTAGCCAGTATGGAAGTTTAATAGCCGAAAGAAGAAGTTTTTCATTTAAAAATTTTCTCTAAATTTGAAAAAAAAAAATGTTTAAATTGAAAAGAGCATTCTTTCTATCTGTACCCTCTGAAAACTGACCAAAGCCAATTAAGAGGTATTCAAGCACCTCTGGAAATTTTTATTGTGAAAATATGGAATTCTTTGCTTTTAATTTGCGACGTAATGAATGCTTTACTAATTAGAATTTTGCTCTATATAAGAACATTCCAGTAATTAGAATTTGTTTAGAAGCTTTTTATCCACGGTGATAAAAACTGTTTTCATGTAACTCCGTTCTATATTTTAAAAATCTTTCTAATTTGAAGTAGAGTTATATCACTAAAATGATTCATATAAATATGAGATAACAGAAAATAAAGCCTGAAGCTGAGAGTCCCATATTTTTTTTAATTTTCTTCAGTACCATATTTTATTATCATTTGTTTTCACCTGTGATCATTGGTTCAAACAAAGTTGTAGTTGCATTTAAGAAACCGAAGTGGCTTCTCAAAGAAGTTTTCTAGCTATGAGTATGCCTGAAAAGAGTGTTATTAGTATCGTAGATATTTGATTATCCTAACATAAACTTTCACAAAGCAAGACGAAATTTGACTTTCAATTGATCTTTATAATAAACCTTGTATTGTATAGATAAATTATAGTTTGCGATTTTACAAGTTTCTGCGTTTATTTTGGATTTAAGTTTTAAAGTTCAATTTAACTAAAAACTGAAGTTAAATAATTGGAATTCTTTACTTCCAATTATTTAAATGCTCTCGGCGAAAGAAGCCAAGACCAGTTAAATAATTGGAAGTAAAGAATAAATGTCACAAGAAAAACCATGAAATCCAAACAAGCAACCAGCTCATTTGCCTGGGATCGAACACAAACCAGATCGAAATAGCAGCACTCAGGGAGTCAACCACTCGGCCATTCATGGGGCAGCCAAAGACGAAAATACTTGTTTCAAAAGTAGTGGTGTAGGTAACTTGAGATGCCATTTTAAAAGAAGGCACTATATACCTTTAAAATAAATATTTTCAGGTTTAATAAAGGACTTTATTATGTGTTTTCACTTATCTGTTACATAGTTTAAAGGAAAACGCTAAAGCTTTGGTATAAAATATCTCTATCGCTAAGCTATTTAATCAGTTTGATTAGTTAGAAATTTTTATTTAAAAATATACGTATAATAATTTCAAGATTTACTTAGCGGTCGTCTCCAGAATGTCCTTGAGGAAATTAATGTAAGGATTAACAAACATTTCTCAGCACTCTTCGAAACAGCTTTGCAGTATTTCTATAACCTTATAAAGCATCAATAATTCTTTCAATGTATTCGTATAATTTAAACTGTTAAAGTCAAATACTCTTTTTAAATTTATTCTGACACGTTTCCCTCTTTTGGGTCGAATCTTCCCAGACTTATATCTTCAGGGTATTCCAACGAACCTGTTTAAAGAAAAGTTTTATAAAAACTTTAAACTTTTTTTTACAACTTAAGCAAATATATAAAATAACTGGAATGTTTGAGGACTGAATACTGTGCCGGGGGTACCTTAGATTCTAACATAAAAGAGAAGGTGATCGAGTAAGATTTGACTATTTTTACAGTCATTTTAAAATTACATCTTTATTCTATCCCTTACAAAATTAAGAATAAGTTACAAAGAAAAATTTTAAAATCTTTTGAAAATTAAAAACTATCCTCAGTATAAAAAAATTAAAATCTAGGTACAAATCCATTGAAATCTAAGTACACTGAAAAAAATTATAAAACTGTGGAAAACGCAAACTTAGAAGCATTTAATACTTTGTGAGCAGTTTTTATGTTTTCACTACATGCTTCAGTGAATTTGATATTGAATGAACCAACTATTATTTTCACTTTTACATCAGTGATATTCCAGCTTTTGATGATGTGCAACTACTATTTGATTATATGTAGTTCCAGGTCCTGATTTAAATCAAGACGTTGAAGAAAGGTTTCAATCGTATCAGGACAATTGTAAAGTATACTGAAAGCCACAGGTTTAAGATATTTATTGCGATATAATATAAAATCATTTCCAATTTCAATTTCTTTTCCATGTATTCAATTAGTTTAAATAATGATTTATCAGTGATGATCAGTTCGTAGACATGTTGTAACTATGCGGTTTTCGATTGAAACTCTAAGTTCTTCTTTGAACCGCTGTTCTGAATCCTCATGATTATAAACTGAAACTGCAGAATGCAGCGAAATCAGATATTTAATAGTTTTCCTGACACATTTATCCCTACTAACATAAAAAAGTAACTAGTTGTATAATTTCATTTCACATTTTTTAAGAAGATTTTACGAAGACAATTTAAGTGGTCCTTTTTAAGTATAAGCTTTCAAACATAAATTCAAATGATACGTAAATTAGCGTGTTATTTTCCAAAAAAAGTAAACATCAGACAAATATTTAAGCTTTAATTTCCGTAGAAAAAGATGTCCTATGGCTTTTGTGCACTTTTCTTACACTGTTGCTAAAATTCCTAAGCTTTTAATAATTATGAGATTATTACTTAAATAAAAGTTATACACAGATTCCTATAAAATATATTAAACATATTACTTTAAAATACACTTAAAATATTCTAATTTAACCTTCTTACATTTTATTTCTGCAAGAGAATCTATGGTATTTGAAAACGTTTTGGATTTACTGTATTTAGTTTCTTTTCAAGATACGGATATTCATTCTCATGTATAAAAATGATTTTTTTAGGAAGAGAATAATAATTATAGATCTTATTTTTATCCTTCATATTACATGAAGTTCTCTTTTCATGTACAAAAGGAAAATCTTTAAACCCAGCTCAAGGACACATTTTTACGAATGCATGTGGGGGAAAGATCTCAGCTCATTTGAGACTTATTTGAAAAATCCTTTTAAATTTAAGATAAAAGAACTGCAAAGCGGTTTTAAGTCTCAAATAGTTCAGAGGAACTAAACATGTATTTGGAACTCATTGTAAATGTAGTTTAAGGCTTCAAATCACTCTTCCCTTGATAAGTTCTGTTTGAAGCGTTAAACGAAGGAGATTAATATCCTTTTTTCGTGCATTTGTATAGCACCATTCATAGTAAATTTATTGATTTCCTTTGGATACGTTTCTTATAATTTTTACTCGTACAATAAATGTAATTCGGAGATTTCGCCAACTTCACGGAGATAGGATATTAGGATTACCTTTACTTCTGAATCTCGTGACTGTCTCATTCTCGAATTCAGGCACATAAGAACATTTAAATGAAAGATCAATAAAAATGTTAATTTGTAATTATCAGTAACATAAATTTTTAAAAACATATTTATTTAATATTATTTTCTCAGTAGAGACCTTTTGATCCTAGAGAATATAAATGTTGTCGTTGTTCTTAAAAAATATATTATCACTTATCGAACTTTTGAAATGTGAAGTAGCATTTATTTTCTCTCTTGCATGCATTCTTATGATTCATGAGTTAAATATTTTCCAGAATCTTTATAGCGCGGGTTATTAGAAGCTCTGGTATTATTTCTCTGTTATTATTAAACGAACATAAATGAATATGCCTATATAAATGAGTTTAGGTTAAAAAACATTTTGCACTTAAGCAGCTGATGAAAATGGCTCTATATTTAAATCATCGAAATTAGTCCTGCAATTGCAAATATTAAGCTGATTCTTGTTATTTAACTTCTCCAATATATGTATAAATGAGTGACGCTTAAGTCAACGCTTAAGTCAATGAAAACGCTTAAGTCATTACAACTGTTACAATGGACGCAGTTCTGGCTCAGACATATCGGGATCCTCCGGTCCCTGCGAGTGTTTCTGCTTTGCATCGTGTTTTAAAAGGTCACGTGAAAACAAAAGAAATTTAGAGTAATCTTATACTTTTCAAAAGCCTTTGATTTGAGGTACACATTTTTAGGAAGAGAATAATTATAGGAGGCTTATACAAGTAATCTTATACTTTGCAAAAGCCTTTGGTTTGAGGTACAAATTTTTAGGAAGAGAATATTTATAGGAAGCTTAAACTAGTAATTTCAGTCTGATTTAGTAATTCCTGGCCTCTTCTAATAAGAGGTACAAATATTTACTGACCGGCAGAGATATCCTTTCAAGATACACATGGGCGTATTTGACAAATTTTTTAGTTGGACATATTGGCTCCGCGGTAATGTGCTCAGAGAGTGCAGATACAAAGCCGAGCTGTTGTTGGTATTTTTTTTAAATTCATGAAGGTATTTTTATTAAAGTGTACTATAAAACCAATACAAAATGAATAAATATTAAATAATGAGAGTTTCAATTTAAAATAATAACATATTAAATAATCAAATACTTTAAAGAAAATTGATTAATGTCACCACCAAACATGTAGTTCAAGAGATCGTTGCCATAAAATAATCGTCGTTGTCGCAAAAATAAAACTTTGAAAAATACTGCCGTTGCCACGTAAAAAATAAAACTGTCATGTATGACGCCATTCATATCCATCTACGTCCCTTACAGGAACTTCAAGATGGCGGCGGCCACGCCCCTTTTTTTAGCGTCACTTACACTGTTCGAATACGGAAAGTTATTACTGTTGTTCTTCTCAAAGCAGTTATATTTACTTCAACACCTCATAATATAAACCAGAAATTATGATTCTTAAGTTTTTGATCAAATAATTGTAAAATAAATAATACTCTTTTAACAATACAGGTTGGTCCTTTGTCCTAATTCTTAAACTACTGTTACTTAACCCTGGAAAAAAATACTAAGTTTCGAATTAATATGCGAATTTGTTTCACATGGTTAAAACTAGTGATTAATCATTCAGACATTTTCAGTTTACAGTACATGAGAATGGAGGATTTTAAAACAATCTAACAGGCTTTAATTGCTTTTCAGCTGATCCTTATCTTCTTGACATAATCGCGTTTAATATTTAATGACGTCAAAGTAAAACTAAAGTTTAAAGAAAGAGATTTGATAAATGAGCTCTTCATTCAGGATAAAGCCAGCTCTTATATTAAAGAATAAAGAAAGCGTACAAAATTACTACACAATCCTTGTCAAAATTAATTTCTGTGCATTGGATTTATGCAGAAATTATTCATGAAGATAAAAATGAACAACAAACGTAGTCATTACTACGGTTTTTTGAAGATACAATTAAGAGCAGATTGCCCATTAAAAAACTCATATTTTAAAAGCATTTTAACTCATTCTTATACCTCTGGGCTATTTTAAGCTTTATTGTATAACAAGACACCTTGGTTCAATGCAAGAATAATTTATGTACATTATGTCTTCATTATTATTAATTTTCCAAAAGGATATGTGCATCTGTAAAATATGGTATTTAAATTTGTGATTTTGATGAAAACTCATACTTCGTCAGGGGCAAATCAAACAATCTATTCTCAGTAATTAAACTATATATAGATTATAATTATTTTTATTATTTGCTCTTTAATTTAGACTGCGTAAAATTGCATGCGCAAGGTTAATATCACACTTTCTATAATGTTCTGCATATACATGCCTATATACGCACAGACACACACACTTATGTATATATATAGGGCATTTGGAACACATGTTAAAATACTTTGTTTTACTATTGGACACTTTGAACCTTATCGTATACTTTTTCCAAGAAGTACAAATTTTTGCTTCTAGCTAGTAGCCTTGAATTGAACACTTTCTTTTGCAAGGAACACCGTTTGGAAAGCGATGGTCGTCTTTAGAATTCAGGAAGTTTACGTTTGGTTCAATTTTTCTTTCAAGTATGTTTTTCAGATTTTAACTGTTTAATGCTCAGGTTAGATTATACATTATTTTTTATTTTTATAGAAATTTTTTGGGAAAAGTTTTTCATTTTCTTGGTAAGATTCGGGGCCCAACCACTTTTGCGTGTTGTTTAAATGACAATTTGATTTAAAGTATATTTGATTTGCTCCTTAATTTATATATGTTTTTGAATGCCAGATTTACATATAATGTTATTTGACAAATTTGTTTTTTGAATGATGAATTTGTATAATTTAAAGTGTTATTATTTTTTTTGATAGTCAATTTGGAACAACGTAATATTTTATTCTTTTTTCCTAAATTCTGGATACATCTGAGATTCGAATTTTCGGTTTTAAATCAATTTTAACGAAAATTTAATTGAACCTTTTTTCGGTTTTTGATCTCAAATGTACCAGAAGACAGAAACGTGTGTTCGAAACATATTAATGGATTTTTATGAAACTTTAATACATTCTCCCCTGATGAGTTCTGAGTTAGAGTTTCAGTAAAAGAAGATTAATTTTTATATATTTATATTCTTATAATTTTGTACATTTTTTTTCTTTTTTGCCTTTCTATTTTTCGAGTTTGTTCTACTGATGAATTCTTATTTTAATCTTCTTGATATGTTTATACAATTTTTAACCTCTTACCAACAGTTGCAATTAATAATACTGTTGAGGAACCGCCTTGCTTTGATTCAAAATTTATTTTTAATTTTAGATGCTTTAAGTTTACTTTACCTCAATCCTGCAACTACAGCGCAGAAGTGGTAAAAAATTTGTTTTTAATTTTTGGCCTTTGCATCGCCTTCTGTCTGTGAAGAATAGAAAATATTTCATTCTAAAATCTCCTAACATCAATTTGGTGTCCACTGGATGTTATGCCCAAGAACAGCTGTCCTCCCTTGCCCCTTCTAGCTACGCAACTGATGAACATATATATTAATAAATACAAAGTAAACTACTGTAATTCTAAACCTAATTTAACTGTACGCTGCAAGCACCAACATGTGGTGGTAACAATGCAAAATAAATTAAAGTAATACTTTTAAAATCTCTCCTATATTCCAAATTCAATTCTGAACAAACCACATGCAGATAACAAAAAACAGAAGCACAGGGGAAAACTGCATGAAAGGCACAAAAAGATATCAAAACCAAAAATGAAAGGGAAAAAAGAAATTTATGAAATTTATAAATTAACATTTAAATAGAAATAAACAATTTTATGCATGAAAAGAAATTTCGAAACAAATTCAATCTTATTCCTATCTGGTTATTTGTTCATGTGTTAGAGTGCTTGAATTTACATGTTATGTTTCTTGGATTTGGTCTGCTCAAAATCAAATTTGTTTTTAGATTTTTAGGCTTTTTTTAAGCTTGTTCAAAAATTTGATGGTATTATTTTACAAATTGTTTTCACTGTTTAATACAGCCTGTAGTGGTTGCACTGATAAAAACGCAGATTACTTTTATAAATTATCTGAGATTATTTTAAGTACGTCGCACCAACCCTTTGATGACGACGTAAATTTCCTTTTACATTTCTGGTTTTGGCTTTTTCTGCGTCTTTTATGGAGTTTTCTATTGTGTTTCTGTTTTTTTCTTTTCCCTTTTTTTCTGCATGTGGTTTGTTCTGAAAAGAATATAGGAGATATTTTGAACGTGTTGTTTGAATTTATTTGATTTGTTTTGAATGATATAGACAGAGTTATAATATATGTACAGAGAGAGAGAAAGAGAGACAGAGTTATAATATACACAATCCAGTCACATTAATGTGACCATCTGTCAAAAGCCAGAATAACCACATTTCGCAGAGCGGACTGCTGCGAGACGTGCAGGAAGAGAGTCACATAGGTCCCTGAAGGTGTTCTCTGGGATGTTGAGCCATGCCGACTCTAATGCCGTGGCCAGCTGCGCTAGATTACGCGGTTGAGGATCCATGGCGCGAACAACTCGATCGAGATGGTCCCACAGATGCTCGATTGGGTTTAAGTCAGGTGAGTTTGCTGGCCAGGGGAGGACGGTAAACTCATCCTGGTGCTCTTCGAACCACGCACGTACACTGGCAGCTGTATGGCACCTCGCATTGTCCTGCTGGAAGATGCCATCATCCTGAGGAAAAACAATGCGCATGTAGGGGTGAACATGGTCCGCAAGGACAGATGCGTACTTGTATTGATCCATTGTGCCTTCCACAATGATCAGTGAACCTAGAGAATGCCAGGAAAACATTCCCCAGACCATAATGCTCCCGCCTCCAGCTTGGACCGTTCCGGCAATGGTTGCAGGGTGGTTCCTTTCAGAGGTTTCACGCCTTATACGCCAACGTCCATCTGTCCGATGGAGCATAAAACGCGATTCATCCGAAAACGCAACCTGTCGCCACTCAGTGGACGTCCAGCTGCTGTACTGGCGTGCAAATTCTAGCCTTCGCCGTCGATGAACAGCAGTCAGCATAGGTGCACGAACCAGGCGTCTGCTTCGGAGGCCCAGACGCAGCAATGTTCGCTGAATAGTACTTTGGGAGACACTTTTGGTAGCCCCTTGGTTCATTTTGGTGGTCAGTTGCTCAACGGTAGCCCGTCTATCTGCCCGAACGCATCTCCGCAACCGTCGTTCGCCTCTGTCATCTATGGCCCGTGGTGCACCACATTTGCCACGTCGCTGATTTTGGACAGTCCCATTTTGCCATGCACGGTACACTTTTACCACGGCGGCACGCGAACAGTTCACAAACTCAGCCGTTTCGGAAATGCTTCCACCCTTGGCCCGAAAGCCAATGATCATGCCCTTTTGGAAGTCGGATAAATCGCTTCGTTTCTGCATTACGCCAACGATTGAAATGTTTTCCGAAGCCCTCACACACCCTTTATATACGCTCAACTGCACTGTGCTGCCACCTGCCTTCTGTGATTGGTTATTTAACTCTGACATGGAAAGTACGTGGTGGTCACATTAATGTGACTGGACTGTATATACAGAGAGAGAATGTTATAATATATATAGAGAGAGAGACAAATTAAATCAAAATTAAATAAGGAAAGGCAGGTTGTTCCATAAAATGAAATACACAAATTAAAAGAAACAACAATTTCAAAATACAAAAAGAATTTAAAAAATATAAATTAAAAAAAATATAAAATTATAGAAAGTTGTTGAAAATTCCTTATTCTTTTTCAAAAAAAAAGGGGGTGAATTTTCAACAGAACTACGTTGCTACGTTTCGAATTATATCTATATGACGTTTAATAGAAAATGCCAAAAAATGCCAAAAGGAAAATTTAAAGAAAAACGCCTATGAAAACAATTTAGTTAAAATAAAGATAATTAAACTATTTTAAAAGTAAAACAAAGTAAGTAATTTTTTTTTACATTTAATAATCAGACAACCGAAAAATTTATATCTATATGACGTTTAATAGAAAATGCCAAAAAATGCCAAAAGGAAAATTTAAAGAAAAACGCCTATGAAAACAATTTAGTTAAAATAAAGATAATTAAACTATTTTAAAAGTAAAACAAAGTAAGTAATTTTTTTTTACATTTAATAATCAGACTTGAACCGAAAAATTTAAAAAGAAAAAAAATTCTTGTGTAAGAAACTAGAAAAAAAACGCTGGTTAAATCAAAAGTAATCTGTAAACAATTTGCAAATTAATAAACAAATTCAATTTTCGAGTAAGAAACTTGAATAATTTTTAAATAAATCCAAAGCATTGTGCTCAAAATACACACACATGTATATATATATATATATAGAAAGTGAGAGAGAGAGAGAGATAGTAAACAGAATTTCGATTGGGAAAAAACAAGAGCAATAATGTGCTAAGCAAATATAAATTAAATTTTAATCAAAAGAAAAAGCTGAACCGTTAATAAACTTAAAAAATCAAAGTGGATTAATCAATTCAAATAAATTAATTTGAAAATTAGAAAAGAAAGTAAAACCTGAATGAAGCATCGCTGTAAAAAGCAATATGTTTTAATGCGAGTGAGTAACTCAGAGAAAGATTGGAAATGAGTTGCAGCTGTGAATCTGAAGAAAAGGAAAAACAAAATGTAATGCAGAAACTGATTTCAGGTGTGACAACTGCTAAGTCTGAAAATGACAAATTGAAAATTTAACAAAAATTAAAGGAATTTAATGAAAAATTGAACATTTATTAATGTAAAATCAAAAATCAAGCTGGTATTAATTTCGTAAAATAAAATAAATTAGTTTAAAAACGCAGTGAAAACTGAAAATAAAAATTTAATTAAATCCTCAAAGAAAATTTTAAAAGATTTTTCTTTGAAATGTGAATTTTGGTAAAAAGTTTAAAATTTTAACTAAGGAATATTAATAAATTTATTTTTATGCATATAAATTGTACATGAAAAGGAACTAGAAGTATTATTCAGAGTAGATGAAGTTTTGAAAAGGATAAAAATTTGTTAACGGTAAAATGTCTTCTGTGTTTCGTATAGACCCGGAATAGAACTAGTCATTATTTAGTAAAAGGGGAATGGAGGAGCTATATACGAATTTACATGTATATTTAAAATTGTTATGCATCCAGTAAATCCATCTAAACTCCGTTTAAGTAAATCTTATTATAAGCAACAAAAAATTTAAACTAAAGTGATCTATTGTGTAATTTTTGGAGAAGTAAGTTAATGAAATTGAGTGGAATTAGATTATTAATGATTGTGAGTTTTACATATTGAATTCCTTGATTAATGTCTTCAGGTGAACAGCAAATATAATATAATCTTATTTGAAATTTCTCCCTGTTCTTTATATAAGTACACACAAATCAGTCTAGCTAGGCCGAGGTGCAGAAAGGAAGTGAGTATTTGTTCAGTGTGGAAGCTTAGTTAAGAGGATAGTTTCGATTCTGGAAGTTTCGAACTCAAATTAGCTGCTCTATCACCGTTACGTAAAAGTTATGTGATGTGAATTAATATAGAAATAACGCAGTCCAGCGTAAGTTCCATATTTTATTTTACACACATACACTCCCGCGCGAGTAAGCTTGTATATATGCCAAAAACTTAAATCACTAATTTAGTAGAAGTAGATTAGACCTTTCTAGGAAAATTCTGAACGTGTATTCAAAGAAGCCTATTAAATTTTTAAAACAAAAGAATCAAAAGTTAAAATTATCCCAGACTAGTTTTGACAAATTTTTCATTTCTTTAAAGTGAACTGATCAACCATATTAAAATTATATAACAAAAATTAAATTGTTCAGCATTTTATACTTCAGACTTCAGGGGACAATAATGGTAATAATTTGAAACATCTTCCTAAGCGGTAATAATCTGAAACATAAAACTTAAATAATCCAAGAGAAATGAATCATGTTGCGTTCTACGTGACATTCTGAGCAATTACAGGTAAAAATTTAATAAAAAATGACAATAATAAAAAGAAAATCTGAAAGGTTTCAGATTTTAAATTGCGTCCAAAGGGGCGGTTTTTTTACATTTTGTGTGTTACTTTTATTTATTAAGTATCATGTTCTTCGCACTTAAACCATAAAATTCAGTTAAAGAACAATAATGCAAAATAATTTTAAACTGAGCATATCTTTAGAATTTCCTATACACAGTCTCAGGAGCTGGAGATAAAAATGTTCTTTTCTATACAACGTTGGCATTGCTCGCTTTGAAATCCTTGAGTTTGATAATCAAAAATTCGTTAACGTTTTACAAAATATGAAATCGATAAGAAAACAAATTAAAAATTTCAAATTTGGGCTTCTAGATTCCCATATTCGCAGCAGGATTACGCCATTCAAAATTAGATAGCTTTAGGTACCGTCGTTTTATCACAATGCGAGAAATATGCATGCATTTATGCACATTCTTCATTATTTAATTGCATTAAATATAATACAGGACTGCAATATTTGTGGCAAAAGTTTGAAAAAAGAACCGACATTTAGTGTTTCCGAAGCAAAATCGCAAAACGAAAACAATAGTCCTTCAGGGACAGGGACAAAGCCCCTTTGGATTAATTAGCAAAAAGATGACAACGAAAACATTATATACCAATGTTACACTGCAAGCTCAAAGCGTTTATCCCAAAGTGAACTAGTCTCCCAAAAAATACGTAACTTAAAAAAAATAAATAAACCTGAAAGGCTGAAGATTTTAAATTACGCCCAAAGGGGCATTTTTTTAACATCTTGTGTGTTACCTTTATTTTTATTAAATATCATGTTCTTCGCACTTAAGCCATAAAATTCAGTTAAAGAACAATATCGCAAAATAATTTTAAACTGAGCATATCTTTAGAATTTCCGATACACAGTCTTACGCGCTGAAGCTAAAAATATTTTTTCCATAGAACACTGCCATTGCTTGCTTTGAAAGCCTTGAGTTTGTTAATCAAAAATTCTTTAAAGTTTTACAAAATATCAAATCGATAATGAAGCAAATTTCAAATGTCACATTTGGGCTTCCAGATGACTATATTCACAGTAGGATTACGTCATTCAAAATTCGATGGCTCTAGGTACCTTTGTTTTATCGCAGTGCGAGAAACATACATACATTTATGCAGATTCTTCATTATTAAATTTCTTCAAACATAATACAGGGCGATAATACTTGGTGTCAACAATCTGAAAAGTGAAACGGACATTCAGAGTGATTCGACGCAAAATCGTAAATCGAAAACAATAGTCCTTCAGGGACAAAGCCCTATTGGACTCAAAATTATCCCTGAAAACAACATGTACTGGCGAAGAAAATCTAGTTTACCTAACACCTCAATTTACTCTGAATAAACAATGCTCAATGTAATTGTAGAATTTTAAGTTTCTAAATATTTCATAAGTAGCAATGTGCCAAGTCTAATAGTAAATAAAGCATTTTGTAGGATAATATATATATATATATTTGTGTGATGTACCAAATGTAGTCGTAGCTCAAACTATTAGACGATAAGTTTAAAAAAAAACAAGATCCATTTATTAATTTCCATGACAAACAACGGTTACAAAGATCAGATCGCCGGAGTAAATAAAAAAGAACAACTAATAACATTTTGTATTGAAGCTTACTCCATCGTTACATTAATGAAAAACACCGCCCGATATTCCTTTGCGACTCCTTTTATAATCTCTGGAAAGGCAGAGCTTCCAAGAAATGACATCAGCCTTGTCAGCAAATCCAGTTCGCTTTAAAATTTCCAGAATATTCAATAACTGTACGTGTAGAAAAAGCGGGAAAATCAACTTGACTACAGGGCTGTGAATTTAATTCCACGTACTTTTAAATAAGAGATCGTCGCCATTAAAATGAACGGAACATGCATTTAGAATTGTGACTGGGGAAAAAATAAAAAGAAAAAACGAAATTTAAGTTAGGGTTTTAAGTGTATTTTTGATTATGGAATTTTATTAAAATTCCATATTTTATAAATATATGTATATATATATTCCCGTGAGTTATTTGTTCTTTATTAAGAAACAATTTGCAATAATTTAATTTCTTATGTGAAAAGGAGATTATTAAATAATTAAAATTTCATTGGTTTTTTTCTTTGGACTTAACAATAAAGATAAAAATATTTTGATCTCTTGAATTTAGAAATGCTTGTTGTTTCTACTCATTGCCTTTTGCGATTTTAAGTTTTCACTGAAATAGTTTTCATATGGTAAAACGGAAATTAGATTTTGAATAATTCTGGCAGAAATTCTTATTAAAGTTTTAACTATTTCATAATATTTCCACAATGGTTCAGCTGCTGTTTACAAGTAATTTTAATGATACTTATGACGCCTGAAAAAACCGATACTTGTACTAAATTGCCTAGGTCACTTCATTAAATTAAATCGGCGGTTATCGTGGATTACAAATATCTATGAAATTTTAGTACAGGAGCATATTACACTTCAGATCATTTCATTAAATTAAATGGACTGTTAACATAGATTAAAATTGCTTATGAAACTTTTAATGCATGATCTCATTGTACTTCACCGCTATATTTTGTCAAATTTCCTGAAAATTCCCCGCAAATCTAACATATTACATTCCTGACAAATGAGAACATGAGTGGACAAATATGACAAGTTGCTTTAAACATTTGTACACATTCACCTGTCGGATGTACAGTCTATCAAGTCCATATGGCAAAGTAGGCAAGAGGAGAGGGTTGCGTCTGTCGTCAGCTTAGTTCTTGGTTACGTTGCAGATATGAATATGAGCAGCACCATCTCAGCTTTGAAAGATAGATGGATCCGTGGGGGTCATCCGCACTTCTTCCTTTTTCACCAACATGCTGAGAAGACTTCCGCTCAAAATACATTTAAGACCCCGCGCCGCAAAAAACGCGGTACACTTACAAATATCCATGCCATTTTCGAAATTCAAATCTTGATACATGAAAAAGACGAAAAGATGATTTAGATGAAAAAAAAAGTTCAATAACTGTAGCACTACATATCTTACGATTGCCAAACCTTAATCGCTTCCGTGGAAGTCTATTTATGATTCTCTATAAGTATCCAGATTTTATGGATGGACAAGAGAAATATAGTATACTGAAGCACATTTATCCGTTTCTCATTTGCTATTCTTTCTGATTTATACGTCGTTCTATCTTTGCTTCATTTCAGTCTTTTCTAATGAAGAGTAAAAATTTCAAATAAACGACGAATATTTTCAGAGGTTACGTGTATTTTACGCCTGACATTATTCATCGTTGTTTGCTTTCACTACTCAAATAACTCCTTCTAGAGCCGTTTCTTTTCTTTTTCCGATAGCATTTGCAATTTATATTTTACGACAGACAGGTGCTGAGGATTAAAACAAGTAGCTGGTGGCCGGAAGACGGTGGCTTGAAGGGGTAGGATTAAGAAAGGAGTCACGGCCCGATAAGTGTGACACTTTATTCACGCATTCATTTCTTACTTTATTCATGAATTCATTTCATACACTGATCAAAGATACTTTATTTCCACATCTACTAAAGCTGTTCGCACATTTTTAGACGATTTACTTTGTAACTACAGAGATATTGTACCAAAGGCTTGTGTTTCAAATGTTGCATTTGAAAACCCTTATTCTTCACTATCTTTTTACAGTGTAATTTCCAAGACAATAAAGCTTGTTTAGTAGCGGATGAGGTGGTTATCCTATTCCTCTTAAACAACCTTTCAAAGTGCAAAGAAGCTTGCTTGTCGACGTCTGGACAATCCGTTTTTAAAAAACCAAAAGCTCGAAAATCCGTGGATGATAACATCAGAAGATTTAGTAGTTTTATGAGTGAAGAGCCTTGATGCATGTTTCTTGTTCCACTTTTTCCAGGAAATTAACAGTGGTGTTTGACGTGAGGCTCTTTGCTTTCTCTTGATGCAGTTCTACTGATTTATGGCCTACACGTAAAGAGAAGGTATTTCATGTTTGAAAATTGAATACTCCGAATAATTGTTTCTCATAGACACTTCTGTAGGTCGTTCTGCTTTCGGCGATACGTCATGGAAGTACGTTTCTTCGCCTTTTTGAAATTAAAATCAACATTAATCACTCTGTTTATAGTTGACACTGCTTATTTTAATAATTATGCAAATACCCTTTGAAAATTTTCTTTTAACATTAAAGTTTCTTTAGTTACTTTTACAACATTCGAAATATTCCGTTTTCTCCTTGGATATGTATTTCGAATAATTTTTCTCCTTGAAGCCAAACTTTTACTTTTTTTCTTCTTTGTTGGCAATATTATGCATCGTTGCTTTACATATCGAAAAATCATGGTCTTTCAGAGCATTTTTGAATCTCTAAATACAAATAATTTTCTTCGGAAGCTCCATTAAAAGCTCCATTTTGCATGATAATAAAGTTGACAAATAGCAGACGATAATTTACACTTTCAAAAATATACATGCAGTTAAAAAATTTCGAAACAGGTGATTTTTACAGCGAAGCAAAATCATCTAAAAATGTGCTAACAGCTTCTGTATTTGATAACTATGTTTGAACTCGACTATTTGCTTATTAAGTTGTGCTGGAAGTCTAATTTGCTGCGGAAACATCGAGAAAATGAAAAACATATCTTTCAATTGACGAACCATGAAATTTTAAAAGGAATTGATAAAATTATGTAACCGACAATAGCAGATTTATCGCAAAAAAACTGGGCTTTCTTTTGTCAACAATGAAAAATATGCATTTTTTTAAAGAGTGTAGAGATTTATATTTATTTTAAGTAACCGGTTAAATTTTTGTTCTTTCCTATAAGCCTTCATTCCCTAATTGTCAATGCCAGAATATGTAAATTTGGTAGCACGCGTGAAGTAATTCAAATTCTACTTTGAGGAGAAAAGGTTAGAAAGTTCTAGAAAGGAAAGTTAGAAAATGTGGGCGAGCTCTAAGTTTTTTGTAGCGTGAGCTTCTGCTTAGCATTTATTGCTGGCTATACGTAGCCTAACAGCTATTACTTTGTTGCCATTAGATTTTCCAACGCGCTGTTAGGAAATAGGCTAGTCTGAGCCCTGTAGCGTAATTCTGCTACTTGTTAATATCTTCAGACCTTTAGTTAGCTCTTTGATTTCAGTTACTGCCCAAACCGAGGCGTAGTTTGTTAGCGTCGAGTTGACGCATCGTAAATTTTTAAAGAGTGTATTAATGGGTACTTTTAACCCTTCTTTTTATGCAGTTACTACTCTTTTAGTTATTAGATAGAAGATAGACAAGTGGACCCTAAAAGAGAAACATCCAGAAACAATAGCACCTAAAAGAAAATTCTCTTCAAAGAAGTTGAGTATTTATGGCTGCATTTTCCAGTATTAATGATACATTTTTCTGAAGTCTTTTACTGTATGCCGTGTTCAAATACTCGAGTGAATAGGTCTGTATTAATGGAAAACAGAAAATAAATAGCACTAAAATTGAAAGTGAAGGATAATTATTTCTCAGCTTGGATGTCAACAGGAATTAAAATTGGGCTATAGAACATCACATCATATCATAAGTGGATAATTCAACGGTATCCCAGCTGAATTTTTGAAAAACGTTTAGTCATAGAAAAGACACAAAAATTAAGATATTTTAAATGTATAAATTCCTTATATTATATTATAAAGAAAATATAATATGAGAGAAAATCGACGAAACAATAAAAAGAACAAATTGAAGAACTTCGTTTATTTCATTTCAAAAGGTTCATGATTTGGAAACCGATGACTTAAAAATGAAACCACTTTTAAAATGAAACTTTTTTCCTGAACGGCGCTGATATTTTCAAGATAGTAACAGTCGTACACTAATATTAAATTTGCATTGTAGCCTTAAAATTTCCTAATTAAAATATGCACATATTATCCTGAAATAAAATTCTATTATTTATGTACCTAATTTATTCATCTGTTTTAAAAGCTCACTTAAAAAGGATGCGTAAATTGCACTGCAGTTGTTGATATGTTAAAGAAAAATTATACAAAAATGCCCTTTGGGTAAAACTTCAAATAGAGTTAGGCGCAAAATGTAGAAAATTCTTTCCTTCTACTCGTAATTAATTTATGGCTTTTGAATTTATATATAAGATAACTTTCTTTTAAAGAAACGTTGAGGCGAAAATTTCACTCAGAATGATTATACGTATCTTCAATGCTATGATTCCATAAAATGATCTGAATTATTAAATTTTCTATTGAATCTAATTTCATTTAATTTTGCTATACATTCAAAAATATCTAAAAAGTGAAATGGAGTTAAAATATTAAAGCACCTTCAACTAAATAAATGCATTAATGTCTCTCAAAATGCTACGAAATTAATTAATAAAAGAATAAGATAAAATTCATAGAATATATAAATCAACACAACCTGGTAATCTATCTGACATAAGGACACAAATTAAAACAACATGAAGCAAAAACTTAATTGAATTAAATTCAAATAGGGAATAGACATAATTTAGACAGAGATTATTAAAGAAAACCTCAAAACTAAAATTCAAATTAGAGAGCTAACCTTACAAATCAACATTAAATTAATATGATGAAATTAACATGATAAAATCAACATGATGAAGACATGCTTACGGAAGATATTTCTGTTTCTGATACCTGTTGTGTGTGTTTGAAGGAAATCAGTGATGCACTGCATGCAAAATGTATCGTAAGAAAATTCATACCTTCTGTGGCCATGCTAGTAAAGATGATGAAATGGATATTATGTGCACCCTTTGTTTCAAATCTGAAAATACTATTGAAAATAAAAATAAATTCTAGAATAAATCTGGAAATAGAAGCCAAAAAAATTAAATGAATTCAGAAAAAAAAAATTCCCACTGCTTCTTTGGGAACTTCCTATCCTGACATTGACAAGGGGCGAGATGATTCGCGCAAATATATCGGCAGTTGTAATGAGTGAGGGAGAGGATGGTTTCTACCGACTTGGAAATTCTGAAGGAATTTTTAAACAAGTATATGCGAGATTATAATTCGTTTTGTGCCCTAAGAACTTGCTTAGAACTGAAGATACGTATTCCTGACCTCGAAATTCCTCTCCCGTCAGTTGTAGTTGATCAGTCCAGTGAAAACGGCTAAGGATTCCTCAAATGTATATGTAACAGAAAGTGCCAAAATATGAAGTGTCTTTGAGAAAACAATTTAATGAAAAGTAATTCAAAATGTCATCGAAGCCTACCATGTAGCAAAAAGTAGGTTAATTTTAATTTCCTACTTTTTATATGAAAATTTTGTTTCCCTTAATAAAGACATACATTTTGTTTTATACAGCTTTCATTTTTCTTTACGTATTTTGAATAACTTTTTTAATGGCATTCTCATTATGGTTTCAGAATAATTTTTTTGAGGAATGCGCATCATTTGCATAATAGTCTTATCAGGACCTTTTTTCATACTTTGCCTAAATAGCATTTGCCATCCTATAGAATGCTGAGGTATTATATACAATGCTAGGGAAAATATACAATAATTCTCATATTTCATACTTTGCCTAAAAATGTCCGGTATTATATACTACAATACCTAGGCATTCTATAGAATGTCCGCGTTTCATATTTTGCCGGCAATATAAATATCATTCATAAGTGACGTTATATCTAACAGAAAGACACAGATTATAAACAATGCGAAGTAAAAAACTAGAAATGAAAATAGATAACCAACTACCATAATGATATCCTGTTTAAATAGACTCCCTGCTTTGGTTAATATATATTGTATATATTCCCTCTCATTATTTTATTAATTAATTAATTTAGTGGGATTTTGCCAAATTTTAATAGTATTTCATAAATTAATATTCTTCAGCTTATGACGTTTCTTTCTATGTTAATTTCCATGCACCTCAACATTTTTTTGCTGCTGCCGGATAAAACTTGTATAATTCTAGTTTCAAAATTAATTCGTTTAGGCTTAATAAATTGCAGTATTTGTACTATGTTGTTCTTTTTGCCCGTACAATATGAAAACACACACACACATATATATCTATATACATATAAGGACAAGTAATGGTATTAAATACATAAAGGAAATTTTAAGTGTAAACAATAAATTTCAAGTCTAAGAAGAACGCGTATTTATTATCTACGAAATGAAAAATTCCTGATGACCTTTTAAAGTCAAAGTGATTTAAGTTAAATCTGAATATATTTATTTGTGATTAACAGTTCAACAACATTTGCTTTTCAGTATACTTATTTCTGTATTCGCTTTTCTTTTAGACCACATCCATTTATCTTAGTGAAAAACAATTTGAATTTCATGATGTAGCCCTTGATGTCTAAGCTATTTGTAAAATATTATCTCAGCTTATTATTTTCAATCCAGCACATCATCCATGGGAAGAATTGTGTAATACAATAGATAATGGATACTTACAATGTTTATTATTCGAGGTAACGGTGACTTCAGGATGACCTTTCTTTGAGCCATCATTTATTGCCAAAGTCATCTTTATTGGCAACATTTTTTAAATTGAGATTTTTTATTGGTAATATATACTCAAATATAATTTGTTTCATATACATTAATTTTTTTCAATCTTTTGCATTTTTATTACACTTGCATGTATCGCAGAATACATGAAATGAATTATCTTAAAGAATTAAGTGTCTACTCAAGCAAGTTCTTCAGTCCTTTAAAAAACTCTTTAAAGTCAGCTTAGGAAGCCAAGACTTAAGCCACTCATGTTCTCAAATTCCAATCGAGTAAATTCTACCTTTCGCAATGCGCAATATTTCTCACATCCCGTTGAAAAAGCTTAGAAAACCGATGACAATTTTAATGCTCGTGACCGTTTTTCCTCTTTAGGGCCCCACCCCTACAATTAGGGATCGGCTCCAATCGCCCATTAAGCCGGCTCATTTAGAAACCCTGTTGCCCTAGGCCACGATTGACGTTCGTCAAACACCGATACAGGTATATAAATAAAACTACGATCAGCAATCGTAACAAGCAGACTTGTGTAATCGGGGAGCTTATAATGTAATTGGATCAGGCTTTTTATTTGTTTGTTTACTGAAGAACGAGTGTTGTGCGTGTTCTCCGTAAGCTGGAGTACATTTTTTAGACATGTTTTCTGTATGTATCTGATAAAGACAATTGAATGTCTAAGTAGATGGGAGTGGATAAAATGGTTCTAATTCTTTCTTTATAATAGAGGTCTTTTTCTTTATTTTGTTCAGGTCTCATGGTCAGTTTTTAGTTTTGCAGCCATATTTAGGGATTTTCATGTCAATTTTCCCCCTTCCTAGCTTACATTTAACGAATCAGTCTTGGAATATGAAATTCCGCTATGAAGTTACTTAAGCTAATTGAATTTTTCTTGATTTTGCAAAATATTTCTATTTTAAAAAACGTTCAAAATGTTCTACGTAATACTACTGTATATATAAGGTTGTCGATATGATGATAATCTTTGGAAATTACGCTAGCAGTCCAACGTTTTGTAAAAGGTTTTTAAAACGTTATAAAGCTATCAATTAAATAATTATGAGAAATAATAAGTACTTCCATTTTATATTTAATATATTCGTTTCAAATTACTTTATTAATAACTGCTATAAATTGAAAGGCAGGAAAAAGCAAAATAGAGACAGTAATTTTTAAGCAACTTACTCTTCAGTTCGCTGAGGTCTACTAGCATTTTTAAGGAACACATTAATAAGATTTGAGAGATAAGTTAATTATCTTATGTTTAGAAAATGGCAATAGGTTTTTGAACGATAATTTTATTGCAAGAGAGTTATGAATATTAATGCTGCAGTTATGTAATCTCTCATAACGTGCTTCAAATGTGAAAAGAAGGATAGATTATAGGCTTTCTAGCATAAAAAATGACTCTTTAGTAATTCTCATATGCCTGGAAGCGTTTAGAATTGCGGTAGTTTTTTAACCAGCGAATATACTTTACACGATTAACTGTATAAAATTCTAATGCCCAGTTAGTAATGAGATTTTAACTACATTATCTTACTACATTTAGACGGTCTTCTAGTCATGTAACTCAAACTTATACAATGAATTTAATACATTGTATATTTGAACCAAAATAATTTTTCAAAATTATATTAAATGTATGACATTCCATAATAAATGCACACGGGTATTTATTACGAATAATGATATTTTATTATGCCTGGGATATACAGAGGCTGTCCGCATATTTTTAGACGATTTTGCTTTGCTGGAAAAAAAAATCTTCTGCTTGGAATTTGTTTTCAACTGCAATCATATTTTTGAACGTATAAATTACAGTCTTTTGGTTGACAGTTTTATTTTCACGCAAAATGTTGCTTTTAAAGAAGGAAGGCTATGTTTGTGTTCTTTCCGAAGAAACTGATTTCTATCTAGTTATTGAAAAGCGTTGTGAACATGATTTTTCGATGTCTAAAATTACGATAGGTAATGTTGTCAACAACAAGGGAAGAAAGCGTCAAAATTTAGCTGCAAGTAGAAAAAATTGTTCCAAATACGTATCCATGGAAAAAATGGAATGTTTAGAATGTTGCAAAAGTAAGATCTTTAATATAAAAAGAAAATCCACTAAGGAGAATGACAAAATTATAAAAATACTCAGTGTTAACCGTAAACAATGTGATTAATACTGATTAGGAATCTTAAAATGGCGAAAACCATAATGTGCACGGTCTTTCTCCACGATATATAACTGAATGCAGAATTCTTCATGGGAAACCTTTATCACGAAAAAAAAAAGTGGAAAAATTTTGTCAGAATAGACGATTCTTGGGTGTACGTAAAGGACTGCAATGAAAAGAGATACGTTTAACATCAAAGAGGAGAAAAAAATCTTAAAACATGGTTCAAATAATCTAAAGAAAGTTTTTCTAAGGTATTTATAACTGTTGTTGGTTTTTCATATAACGGAAAATGAAAAATAAAGCTATTGGAGATAAAAGTTAAGATCAACTGTACATATTATCAAAAACATATTTAATACCCATTTTTCAAATATTAAATACTTTTTCTTTACACACAGTGTGATCAATTAGTAGAACTGCATTGAGACAAAGCAAGCAGGGACACGTCAAAATCTACTGTTAATTTCCGAAAAAAATGAAACAAGAAGCAGTGTCAAGGCCATATCCTTCATTCATATAACTGTTAAATCTCTTGGTCTATCATCAATGTATTTTTGAGCTTTTGGACTTTTAAAAAGTGTGTTGTCCGAGTGTCTACCTACAACCTCCTTAGACTTCGGAAAACTGTTCGAGAGCAATGGGATAAAGTACTTCTTCTGATACTACAAAACGCTGTATTGTCTTGGAAATTACGCTGTACACAGATAGGAAGAAAAAGGATTAACAGATAAAACATTTAAAACATAAAATTTTTCGGTAAATACAATGACAATCGTCTAAAACATGGGCGAACAGCCTCTGTATTTCACACAAAATTCAGCGCTAAACATTGAACTATTTAAAAAAGATTTTTATATATTTGTGACATTCGAATGATTATTTTTTCTTAAAATAAGCTTGTACATTTTCTAGATCGTAACAAGCGTAACAAGCAGTCAGATAATGCATCTGTGTCAAACACATGTAATAAGATATAAAGACGGATTAGACCCTAACTTGCTAACGTAAAATTTCATTTTTATTTGATTGGTAGCTGCGTATATCTAACATTTTAAAAACATGTACGCATACAGCATTTTAGTTTTAAAAATGTCTGGAAAAAATTTAGTAATTTTCTAAGATTCCTGTTTTTTATTAGTATTATTTATGCTTTCGCACGGTCACAGTATAATTCAGGCTTCTGCCCTCTAGAATACGCGTCGAGGGTGCTACTGTTACACCACGAAAGCATGCAGAAAGGAGGAAAAAATACCTTATATACTCCCCCTTTTAAAGGGCGCTTGGGGATTAGGGAACCCAATCGCCAAATCCTTATGGTGAAGAATCATCATTAACCAACTTTTAGTTCGAGTGCCAATGTAGAATCATTAGGATTTTTTTTTATGCATGAGGCATGAAAAATGAGGAATGCCCTCGCCAGGACTCGAACCTGAACCCCTCGAATACGGTCTAGTGTGCTACTGTTACACCACGAAAGCATGCAGAAAGGAGGAAGAAAATACATTATAAATTAATTATATTTATTTTTAGTTAGCTCTAATTAGCTTCTTTTCTCTGTTTCAAAATTGTTTGTTCCGGCAAAATCTTAATATTAATTTCTGATTCCATTCTATCCATCCGATTTTCTTGTAAATTTCACACATATATAGCTGACTTGATCATACAACTATATGCGTTATTAAGAGTTCGATATATTTTTTTTTAGAATTCGATATAGCTTCTTAGATTTTTTTCGAATTTGGTATAGGTTTCTTAGAAATTCATTCATTTATTTCATTAATGAATGCCATGCAATAAAATGTTTAGAATTCTATATAGATTAAAAAAATTGTGTTGATGTTTTTCTCACATATCCCTCTTTGTCAGAAGATTACAGCAGAGTTTCAAATTTTGTAGTTTTGGAAAGACCGAAATGCAATGTTCCTTATGAAAATTTTAGGGCATTTTGAAGAACAAAATAGTGAATTGGAAAAATTTCTATTTTTTTTATTTTTCTTAGTTATCATAGTCTTATAACAATGGTGAACTTTTCTCATTTTGGTGGTAGTAAATCTGTATATATGTAAATAGAAATCTTTTGTTCTTCTACTTTTATTTCTCTTGGCAAAGCAGGAAATAGACTTTGAGTTATCCGGTAAAGAAGGATAAGGACTTCACTTTTCAACTATTATTTACTTTATTTATTTAATCATCATTATTATTCAATTTTTTAGTGTATTTAAAAAAAAACTACTACCAAAGTTTAAGCTTGAACGTTCGCCATTAGCCGAATCAGACCCCGTGATCTTACTTACATTCATTTCCCATTCGTCGGCCTGCAACATATAACTTGAATACTAAAAGTAAATTTTTAAAATTATTTCTTCATTTACTCAAATTATGAAAGTGAAGTTTCAAAATTAACTGAATTTATTTAAATAACTCAAGTACATGCAGTTAAATTTCTACAAAATTTTGCCTTCAAGATTAATTTTATCTCAGTTTAGGAAACTTCCGCATTAGCTGGTTTACGTCAGGTAACCAAGAAATCGCAACTTTCAACATTCTGCACATTTAAAAGACTGTGTAAATAGTGTATATATGAATTAGAGACGGAATTTCAAGACCGAAGTACTTAATTCACTCCCTGATAAGAACTTTGCGAATTTACGAACTTAGCTTTCAATTCTTGACTTTGAAAAAATAACAGCACCGCCTCCGGTTGTAAGGTGCGTTTACACCATAATTAAAAAAAAAAAATTACAGTGACTGGCTTTAGGCAAATAAACTAAATCGGCAAGTAAAAACTCACAGTAGCTGAAGCTAGTAGCAAAGTGATGATCCGTGATCTGTGTGGTGGACTTTTAAATTAAGAGTTACGTATTATGTAATCATAAAATATTAGGAGCTAGATTACTTAAAATGATTATGACTTCTAAATCAAGAGTTATATTTGATGGTATTGGAGATAGTTTCTAAATTTGTTGACACAATAATAAGGACGATTAATCTTCGGAGGTTTAGAGTCCATAATTTTTCTCCTTTATTAATGGTCCGTACTTTGGAATTCATAGTGCAAACAGAAACATAATTAAAATCTTTTAAAATGCGCAGTTTTAACTAAATATACAAAAAGTTGAAAAAGTCAGTTTTTAAAACATGATAACTATTTATTATCATACGCCACTAAAAAAATGGCTACGAACTGAACTGAAAATTAACATAATTTAAAGGTACAATGAACATAACAGTAATTAAAAACATTTGAAAAAATTATTAATTTAAATTAATTTGGAAATTTTGGTTTAAAATTTTCTATTTTTAGCAGCCCTACGATTTAAATTTTATTCCCTTATGATTACAAATATTATGATACCTTTAATTTTATTTATTTATTTATTTATTATATTTTCTAATATTATCATTAAAGTTTTCGCAGAATAAAAACACAAATCACTGAACATTTATTTTTATTTTTACAGAACTTCGAATTAATAAGTAGGTTATACTAATTTAAAACAGAAATCCATGAAAAAGGTAGAATTCCTTTTATAGGGATAAAAAAAGAAAAAACTCCCTACTGCGGGATTAACCTGCAACCTGGCAGCATCAATACATAACATTACCTACATTCATTAATGCTTATTTCTCTTTTAGCATTCCCAAACTATCATAACGCTATGGCCAAGCCTTTAAGATTTGGATGCAATATTTATATCACGTGACATAATTAGCTTAGAATAACCTTTCCGAAATTGCCTTGAGGGCGAATTCAGTGACATGATTTTCTAAAAAAAATTAGACAAGTGGTTTTCACTAAAGGTTATATATAAACATCTTCATTCATTGTCTTAGTTGTTATGATTAGCGTTAAAGGATGTTCTGGGCTTGGCTTTGCGGCTTGGTTGCGTTTAATCATGGAAGTGACATCATTGAGGACATCAAAAGCAATCGGCGCAACTCGAGATGCCTTTTTTGCTGTGGAGATGATAAAGAAGGGGTAAAGGTATGCAAGAAGCATGGGTATTAAATATGAAGTAATTGCAAATAAATACTAATGAGGTTAAATTTCAAGCTCTTGGGTGTTTTTCTTTCGTCCCTTCTTTTTTTGTCTTTGAGGGCTTCGTTGATGTCTTCAGTCATTATGGCTGTAATAAAACTGATGTTCAGGTAATCACTATATATGCTTCTGAAGTTTCGTGTTGAATGATTTAGAAGAAAATTCTCATTAAGAAAATATTATTTTCTAACAGTTTCAGACTCAAGTGGAACCTTGAAAGAAAGAAACAGTTCATAAGCTAAAGAAAATGAGAAGTGAAATTTGAAATGTTTGAAAATTAGAATATTTTGATTTTTTGGCTTATATTTGTCTAGTAAAGTGTAATAAGTAATCAAGTTAATTTTTTTCTTTTGTTACCATCTTGTGAACGCATGTTTTACTGTAGTCATGAATTGTTTGTTTCTTACTATCACAGGTAATTTTAAACTGGATCGCTATACCGATAAAAAGTTGACTTTCCTATTAAACAATTAGTTATCTGCAAACTACTTTGTCTAATATTTGCCCAAATCGATAAGTTATACAACTGGATTATACCAGACTACTATAGTTGGAATGGAAATTGAAGAAAGATAGCCATTAAAAGAAAATTTAGAAATTACAACATAATTTCAATGCAGTATTAGTTGAAGGAATTCTTTTGTACTCTCCTCTGAACCACTATTTATGCAAATTAAAAATAATTAAAATGAATAAAATTTATCTTTAAAACTTATTCAAAAATATAAGTCTTGATGCAAGTAAATAATTTCAGAAAATTGTGCAACGCACTTTTACACGTTACAGTTTATCCATAAATGGGATTTCTAAAAGTGTGTTTTCAAAGGCTATAATAAATTCGAGTACACAATTTAATATTAATAAAATTTAATATAGTATTATTTGTAATAACCCTGTTTCGAAGTATTAACACCAAAAGTCATCACTCTGCTTCAATACTTCAGACAAAACGAATTCAAGAAAGTAGAATGGTTCCAATTATTTATAAAGAACCGACAGAATCGAAAGGATTCTGTAGTGCAACCTCATACTGCGTTAAATTAAATCTTCTCTGAAGCGGACAAGTTTCAATATTCTTTGTAAGCTGTATAGTACTTCAACTGTAATATCATACACTCGTGCGGAAAAGTAAGATAATTTGATAATTATGCCTATTTTTGCGAAAGGTGTTGAACCAAAGATATTAATTATGACGCCGAAGAATTATCGAAATATTCAAATGTAAATTCGAATACCGAAGCGTACATAGCTATGTCTGTACAGCAGGGGAGCAATAAGCGCACAAACAGTTTTGGGCTATTTGTGTGCTCGTATTTGTTTACGACAATCGACATGTTTCTTGCGAGAACTGGGTAAATTTTATACGGAATTAGATAAAATGAATAGTCATTAACATACGGATGACGTAATGAGATACTGGATTACCGGTGGATTGGAAGTAGGCTAATTACAGGTGCAAGTGGCTCAGTGTAACTCTCAGTGCAATTTACTTGCGGAAACAGTTTCAGGATAGTGGATGCATATCGAGAAGACCTGGACAAGGTTAACCAAGACCTACAACGACAAATAAAGATTGTTATTTATCAACTTTCGGCGCGGCAACACAGAATTGTTACGTTTCACAGCTTTCACGTGAGTTGTTGTGAGGAAGTGGAACCCTATTTTCATGGTCTACCCGAAGGTTTCGTAAGATAGAGCTGTATTCCAGAAAATCACTGACGCTGTTTGCGTTCCGCTCACTGCAGCACACAGAGAGCGGGTTTAGCATGGTGCGGACAACAAATGCCTTGACCAGACTTAGTACAGTAACCTGCTTTTTTTAGATGAGTCAAGATTCTGCCTGGATACCGACTGTCAGCGTACATCTGGAGGAGAGACCCTGGAATGTGATAACATCTCTCTCTCTCGTCAGGAAAAAGGATCATTACGGCGATGGAGGTGTAACGGTTGGGGCAGACATTATGTTGGACAGCCGCACACCTCAGCATGTGCTTGACAAACGCTTTTTGACTGCTATGAGATATAGACTATGAGATCGTAGAGCCATATTTTTGATTTTTCAAGGCGCAGTTAATCCTGCATTCCTGTTATGTACGGCAACGTTTGTTCACACAGGGCTCAGCTGACCGACAATTACCTGATAAGTGAGGATATTCGCCGCATGGATTGACCAACCAAGTCTTCTGACTTTAACGCTACAGAGCATATTTGGGATGCTCTAGACAGTGCAGTTTCATCTTGCCACCCCCCCTTCGAGAATCATTCCGGACGAGAAAAGTACCTTGTTTCAAAAGTGGGATCGACTGCAGCAGGAAGTATTTAACTGCATTCTGTTCAGCATGCCGTCACGCTGCGCGACCTGTTTGGTTGTGAAAGCGGACAACACTAGACTCATTTTCAGTTTGATATTACAAAGTGGATTTTGAACACCCCTGAACTATGAGTTTCACTGATAATCATGCGTCCATAAAATGGTTTATGAATGGTATATTGCTTTCTCGGGTTAAAATCTATATTCGTACCAAATTCCATTGAAATCTGTCCATTAGGTTTTCAGAAATTCGAAATGATGTGCAAATGCTTTAAATTTTGGCCACGAGTGCGTATTCGAGTATAGTTTACCGTTATTATTTATTGAAAGTCAAGGTGCGAAATGCATTCTGAAGGTAGGATTGTAACGTTACTTATTTTTAAAATTAACCTTGATCTACAGTTGAAGGCATGATTTTCAGGATAGATTTGTTTTTTTTAAATGTAATGTACATGTTCTATAAAACGAGATTTTTCTTAATAAATGATCTATAAGTACCCTTTCTTCGGTCGGAGTACTTTAAGAATAAAAATAAATTGAACTATTTCTTAAAAATGATTATGTTATGCATGTATCAGCCCATTTTAGGATTAATTATGTAATATCTCCTGCGTATAAAAATATTAAAAATGAAAAAGAAAATACAGAGTCCTTTATTAATAAATATTATTTAGTTTATTGTTAGTAATTCATCTAGCTAAATTAAAATAACACGTTTTTAATGAAATGCATCTTTTATCCTTTAGATTTGTACCTAATTAACTAAACAATCTAGTATTGTAGAATTAAAACTGCCTTTGCCGCCCAACCAGCATAGTGGTTAGCTGACTGCTATGCCGAAGGGCTCGGTTTTGAATCCGCAGAAGGCATGGCTGTTTGTAAATGTATAGTGTCTGCGCGGTATGGGGGCATTCTAAATATATTCGGCAAGCCGAAAGTCCTCTCAGGAGGTTGGTAGTAAGGAAGAGTGGTGGGAGACTCTCGGACCCTTCCCGCTGAGTGCTGTCCATCAAAATTGGGGGCGGAACTGAGCTAAATCTCACTGTCACTTGTATGGTGCTCAAGATTTTTGCCAACGACAGGCGTAAACTTGCGCTCCTTGCCATGAGGAATTTCGTTGCTTGCGCCAGGACAAGGGAACATTAGCAACAACAACAAACTGCCTTTAATGTGAGTGCACTTGAAAGTAAAATAATGTGTTGAATGTCAGCATATTTAAAAAAGTAAAAATTGGGAAGATGCTCACAAAGGAAAAGACTTAAGAATATAAAATATTTAGAGAAACGTTGTATTTCGATGTCCTTTAAGAAAGGTATGTATAAAATAAAATTCAAAATACTTTTCATGCTTCCGGAAGATGCTTTTATGAAAAATTTTGTATAGGAACTGACCCATACTTATCTTACATAAAATATTAAAGGTACTCGACATACGAATCAGTGAATTCGAGGAGGTGTACTTGCCTATTACTCTCTGCACATATACTCGTATGTAAGGGAATTATTTATAGTTAAAGGATAGGAGATATTGAATTCAAATCAGGTTCCTGGCAATTTTCATTGCATGGTTGCTTTCTGTTTTAATTTAATGTCTCATGTGCATAAGATGTGTGTTGTGTTAAATGTTTTTCAAGCTTAAGTTATATCTTCACTAAATAAACCAAGAGGAAAAGTTGTAAGAGCGAAAAAAGCAGTTCCGCTATTTCTGACCCTTGCAAGGTCAGATGAATACCGAGTTAAAAAATTTCTACTGACTAACAAGGAGTGGAACTAATAAAAGTGAAGGGCGGATTTACACCGTTTTACAACCCTCTTGTGGTGAAGAATTGTAAAATGTGGAAGAATAGAATACATGACTAGAATAGGAGAATAAAATTACTGTGGTTTTAAGGTAAATGTTTTCCGGTGTTTCCACAGTGCAGGGAATATACACATACGTTTAAGTTAGACTCTTCGTTTTTTTATTATTAATCAAGAGGATGTACCGCCACACGCCTGCTTTTAAAGCAGCATAACCTGAAAGCATGCCTCGCCCTCTAGTTTTCTTTCTAATTTACAGCAGGAGGTTGAACATTACCTGAAGACTGTTATTTTAAGTTTTTATTTATTTATACATTTTTTATTCTTTCTGTTTTTCTGAGAGTAGGAATAATAGAGAAAAATTGTGCAATTGTTTGCGTATGATTAAGTTTTGAGTTAATCAAGTGCGTGTAAAAACTAAATTATGATGCATGAAGATTTTCCGTGAAGATTTTTAAACACAGCTACCTATTATTTTGCTTTATAAAATTAATATCTTGTATACTAGTCTTTTTTTCTGAAACAGCGGAGTAAAAATGATTTTTGAAAATTTCATAGGAAAATCTAAAACCTCGAAAAATTTGCCATTAAAATTTCAAAAAATGAAAAAAAAATAAGTAAATATAATAAGATAAATAAAATATAAAATAAGAAACTTGAGATGTCATCATAATCAAATCACAAGATTAAAAAAAAACAGAATCTGATCTCAGTATGCAAATTTCAGTTTACTTCCAGAGACAGTTTTAAGCTAAATGATTAGGATAGGGTTATAGATTTAAGAATTAATGCTTCGAAAAGGAACGATGTTGCTGCGTGCGTACGGGTTCGTAGTACACTGAGTGCACACAGTTGCGACGATAGGTTGATAAAATTTATTTTATCAAAAGAACGCTTCAGAGTTCTGGAACTTTCCACAGAAATACTCGTACAGATGTTCACAGTAACACGTAGTACTACCAGCAGTTACATTTCGAAATGCTATGAATGCTAAACACAGCACAAGCAGAGCGCATCTCGAAGCTTTCAATGCTCCGAAGTCGCTCTGAACTAAAAACTCACAACAACAACACAAAGCAGACACTCACTTCAGTCTCATGTAGTTTTCACCCGGCCGCCGACATATTTCTAGTACTTTCTGCTTCTTGAAATTATTGGAAAGCATATGAGGGCCGAATACAGTTACTGTTACACAAAACATCAATTACAGTTATTTAATTACAATACCTATTACGGTAATACAAGGAGCGGATCAAAATATCTCCAAATGATAGCCGTTTGGCGACTTTTCGTATTTTCGCGCCAATATTTGCAACAAAATTTAGTCACCAAAACCGTTTCCAGCTTGGAGATATATCGCCAAATTAGCGAGATAGCCGTTTACTCAATGTTAAATAGGTTTGCCCCTGTATTCTTACTTTTCCGACAAGCTTCTCTGCTTTAGATGTTTATGTTACGTTATACTAAAGGAATACAACAATTTCACATATTATTTCACTGAAATTATCTATCTATGTTCAAAATTTGTAACAATACGAAGCATAAGTTCATATCATCTAAGATGAGATGATAAAAATGGCAAAGTAGAAAAAATTGCAATGAAATTATTTCCTTTTTTGCGCAGCACATTGTATAATTTATTTGAAAATTAATATAACGATAACAATTAATCAAGACAACACCGTGCGTTTATTTACTTAGATCACTTGCGCTTTTGCTTCAAATATTTCCCTGAAATTGCAACGATTCCTGTTTAGCTGGGACCAACGAACTGAAAGTAATGAAAGAATCAGTGAGGTTTCCTGAAGGAAAGAAGTATGTGTCATATTAAAGAATTGTCAATAAAGAAAGCGTATGTTAAACAAATATGCGAACCCGGATCGCTGCATACAGACATGTGTAATGAAATTGATAATTAAATTGCATTTATCATTAAAATTATTAATGAACCTTTGCGTATACAAGTCCCTTTTTTTATTTAGCAACTTTCTTTAAAGAAAAGAAGAAAAGATTAATTATGATGCATTCGCATTTTAAAGGGGAATTTTTTCAAAATAGTTAACCCTTTCTATCACTCGCAGTTCAAGGTGATTTCAGTCTGCTGTGAAGACTATCGACTTAAAATGCTGATGTTTCGCACAGAGTTTTTTTAAATTGTCAGTAATACTGGTCTTTTGTCCTGACTGTCGTCTTAGGGTGATGATCGCCAATAGAAAGTTCGCATTATTTTTACAGAAGCCAAGACTGTATAAAGTTCGTTAATTCTAATATATTTGGCCCTTTCATGTGGAATTTCATGGAAAAGAAGAAAAGAAAGAATATTTTTATGCTCCACAAAAAATAATTTTATTTAGGATAGAATTAGCAATATATTTACATAAATGATGACTGTTGAAAATAAATGTAAGGGTTCGTAAAAAGGATAGGAATTAAAAAAGAAAAATTGAATATGAGAATGGATTTGATCTGGCGTTATTTTGTCTCTTCACTGAAAGCATGCTTGTTTGTTGGATTAAACACAGGAACACAAGTTTGTTTGGATTAAAACTTAGTAACAAATCATTATTAAATTTTTAACTCTTGTGTAAATACGAAAGTTTTAAATATTTTATATAAAGAAGCTTTCAAAAAGAAATCTGCCCACCAGCGACCAAGCTGTAAGATCGCTGTGCACTGAGAGTTTGAGGCAGATAGCCCTCATTATGCTTCTTCATAATCCAAATAGCCTAAAATTAAATGGATAAAAGCGATCAATCAGAAGATTAAGCGCAGCAGAACTTCAAAGGCTAAATATGCAGTATATTTAGAATAACAAAAGGGAAACAGATTATATAAGAAAGAACCAATAAACATTAAAAATTAACATTAAAATACTATTTTATATACAAGGTGACCATAAAGAAACTTCCCGGATATATGAAACCCTAGCTATCTATCCGCTCAACCAATCGAAAGGAAAGTTCAGATACTGTCATTTGAAGGCATACGCTCGAGATTCTAATGATTTCAAACATCACAGCTCTCCCAATTACGGTTACAGTGAAAAAATTTCGAAATTTTTTAACCTTTTTCTGAGCAAATTGGCTAGAGCACTGACAAAATTATAACTTGCGCTGGAACGATACATGTATCACTAAAATTGTCGATGTAACATATTTGCCAAGAAGAGCGTTGTAAAGAGCCAGTGACAACACAAGAAAGGAGACGGAAGGAAACCTTCATAGGAATTACAAGTTTTCATCGTGTACAAAATTTCAAGACAGAGTCAACTTCACTAACTCTGAAGTTTCGTGGCTACCGCGATCTCCCAATCTCACTCCGATGAATTTCTAGCTCTGGAGTTACCTGAAATCGAAGGTGTACAACATCGAACCCACGAAATTTGTCAGAACTGGAAGATTTCATAAAACGTGAGATTACACAGATTTCTCCAGCGATGTTAACGTTCGTCATTGCAGCCAACAGTCTCCCGCATGCAATGTGTTATCAACTGCGAAGGCTGGACCACTGAAAACTTGTAATTCGAAAAAAAATTCCCGCTCCTTTCTTGTGTTATCAATAGTTCATTACAAATCTCTTCTTTGTAAATGTTTTACGTTGGCAATCTTGGTCATACATGTGTCGTTCTGAGCCATTTACGATTTTTCAATGCGTTGGTCAATTCACACAGAAGAGGTGACAGGTGAGAGCAGGTCCGGACACCCGGGCGGCTTGCATAGACTAATCGGGTATCGTCCAGATCCCGCAACTATCTAAAATTAAACTCCGATATCAAGACATTACATGGCCATACAAGGGCAAAGTATCAGATTTTTCTGCACAGAAAAAGGTAATGCTATTCGAAAATTTTAAATACTTTCACTGTAACCGTAACTATGAGGGTAACGACAATCGAAAATTTTTAAATGTTTTTACTGTAACTGTAACTGAGAACTGCATTGCTTTTAATGAACACAATCTCGAGCGCATACTTATAGATAATAATACCGGAAAATTCATTTTGATTGGTTGAGCGGATAGGCCGCTAGGGATTCATATGTCACGGAAGCTTTTCTATTACCACCCTAACGGATTTTTTAGTCCAAAGGGGCTTTGTCCCTGAAGGACTATTTTTTTCATTTTGCGATTTTGCCTCGGAAACATTTAATGTCGGTTCACTTTTCAAACTGTTGCTACCACGTATTGCAGCCCTGTATTACGTTTAAAGAAATTAAATAATGGAGAATGTGCATAAATGTATGTATATTTCTCGCATTGTGATGAAACGACGGTATCTAGAGCCATCGAATTTTAAATGACGTAATCCTGCTGTGAATATGAGCATCTGGGAGTCCAAATTTGAAATTTGTTTTAATATCGATTTCATATTTTGAAAAACTTTAACGAAATTTTGATTAACAAGCCCAAAGATTTCAAAGCGAGCAACGGCAACGTTTTACATAAAAGACTGTGTAAGGCAATTCTAAAGATATGTCCAGTTTAAAATTATTTTGCGATATTGTTCTTTAATTGAATTTTATTTTTATGAGAGAAGAACGTGATATTTAATAAGTAAACATAACACACAAAATGCTAAAAAAAGGCTTCTTTGGGCGTAATTGAAAATCTGAAACCTTTCAGATTTTTTTATTATTTGTTTTATTTTTAATTTCACTGTCTCTCAGTTACACACACGCATGTTATTACAACATTTCTTTTTTCTGGCCCCGTTCCACGTTTTGCCACTTCTTAAAATTTTGACCGTACATTTTGCTACACCCTGTATATATTTCTAGTGTGTGTGTGTATTCACACTAGATGTTTTTAAAATAAATTATAAATTTAAAAAACAAATTTTCATGCAATTTACAAACAAAGGGAAAGTATTGTAATTCATCAAGTTTATATATATAGAACTGAACGTTAAACAGAATTAAATTTTATTTTTCTTCTTATATATCACACGCAACTTGAAAATCAGCACGACCTTCTAAAGAACCCATGCGCGCTGCAGATTAATAAAGATCCTGCATTAAAGGAATGACTGTTCTTCTTATCTGAGATTCTTACTTCAGATTTAATATTTTATATAAAACTTTAATTTGATAGCTAATGAAGCAAATATCCAAAGGCATGTAGATAAAATTCTGATAACTTTCAAAAGGGAATAGCAAAAAGCATTTTAACAAGAACTCTCTAAAAGAATTCTAGCTTATTCATTTAACATACATTTATCATTATTCCTCATTAACAATTTATTTCTCTGCAACAAATACATTGCCCTTGGTTGACACGACAGCACTGCGATACGTCCAAGGAGAAGAAAGCAAACCAAGGTGCCATACAGACAGAAGAAATAGGGCTAAAATAAAAGAAGTAAGGAGCCATCATCAATCAAGAGCTTTCTCCCATTAAGTTGCTGTGGGGAAGAGGCAGGGAAAGGACCTTCACACAGTAATTATCTCGGATTACTTTTCGCTTAACAAGGCGCCTATCCACCCTTCATTATTAAGCTTCAGTAATTACTGACAGAATTTTAATGCGTACGAGTGCGACTGCAAATCTTTTATTTGATCTTCTAAAGCATGCAAGAGTGTTATGGCTAGTTAAGAGTGATATTTAAATCCCTAGTCGTCAGTAAAAAACAGCTTAGGTTTTTCCGGGAGTAATTTAGCTGACTGAAATGTGTTATTTGCCGAGATATTCTGTAAAAGCTCATGAAAGATATATCATTATACTTTAAATAGTGTTTATTAGCTTGTTTAAGTAGCAAATTGTTCATTCTGTATGAACTGGAGATTCGTGTGAGGTGATAAGTGCTTCCATTTTTGAAACGGAAAGGGAAGAATGCGTAAATTAAAAGAGTGACTGAAGCTTGCAATAGAGGTTAGATTTCGCTAATCAACACTATCGCGCTTAAGCATTAAAACACATATCACTTTTTTTTGTGAACTCTAATCTTATCGCCTCGTGTTCCCCAAAATATACCACGAGGCCTTTACAAGTAAATTAAACCACTAAAAAAATAAGCAAATGCACAGTAGCATTGCAAATGGTTAAAAATTATTAAAAAACAATAAATGAATTAAAAAAGAATCATAAAAAAGAAATAGAATTGCATGAATTAAAATTATATCAAACAAACATGTAATGATTTTTAAGTAATATATAGTTTTTAGCTGTGTTTACATTATCATTATTCACATTATTATTTAGCTATATATAGTTTACAAACATCAGTAATTGAGACATCTGCTAAGTCACAAAACAAAATTTGCGCTCCAATCGGATTTAAAACAAGCAGTTTCAAGTTTTGCTTTCACAGAACTTTCACTGTAAAGTAAACTTAAAGAACTTACATTGTAAAGAACTTTCACTGTAAAAAAACGTATTATAATTTGTATTTAAGGTGTGAAACTTTATTATTCGTAAAATTTGTATCTTCACATATATAGGATGAAGGAAATAAAAAAAGCAAGAATAAAACTAAACTTACAAATTTGCTTAAAAGGTGATAGACTTCCTTTCCAACAGTTAATTTTCATTAAATTTCAAATACATTAAATACTTATCAATTTAAATACCTTCCTATCGCTTCTTCAATTCTCTAAATTTTCTTACTCTCCCCAGAAAAGGCAAATTTCCTTTAAAATAAAAGGATACGAAATTTATGATTGAATACTGTTCTGCTTCGAGTGGGAATTATAAAAAATGACTGCCTTGGTATATTTCCTTTTTCTCCTTAGGAAATAAACCAGTGAGTAAACTTAATGATTCATGTGGTCTTAGCGAAACTTTGACGAATTAAAAATTGCTTTCGCAAAGAAAAGAAGGAGAAAATATGTTTGCGCTTTACATGACGTGATTGATGGAAAGGGTTTTACTTCATAAACAGCAAAACATTTTCTTTTTAGATACTCCGTTTTACAACGTTCCGTTTGATAATCAATCTGAAGCTTTATAACAAGCAGGTTAACAGAATCAGCTAACTGTTCTTCGTCCATGGTGCCATTATATATTAACCTTCATTTTGGATCTAGGTATTTACTATATCATCAAAAAATTAAATTCTAGATAACTCAGCAGATAAAATAACCTAAGAATTTTGGCTTAATAATCTTGTTGAGTAATAACTTAGTTTAATTAAGTTAGAAACAGTCAGAAAAAACAAATGCCGGTTCAGGGAATTGGTAAACTCCTGTAATTAATAATAAACATTAATTTTAATTCAGCGCATCGAATGACTTTTTGATGAGAAGAAAACTTCCACTTTTTCCAGTGTTAAAGAAAATAACCTGCATTTTAGAAATTACCATTTTGCCTCTGCAATACAACTATCATTTTCGGGGATTAAAAAAAAAAGAGCAAAATGTGTCTAAACAAAAATAAAGGGCTAGTTAACTATGAATCCATTGTAAAATTAGATGTTTCGTTTTCTATAATATATTTAATCAAGATATGCTATATTGCTCGTAGAAATTTAATTTTCTATTTTGCTTTCTGTTCATAAAAATTTTCAAATTTAACATATTTGAAAGGAAATGTGATTCAACAGCGTGATTAATTCTGTATCACTAAGAGATAATTTAATATCCACACAGCATTGTTAAAGGATTTAAATATATGTATGTTCAAAATTTTATAGTAACAAAAGCAATTATTCTTTCCGGTAGTTAATAATTTTGTTAATTAGCAAAAATATATTTATTGCTCCTAAATAATGATGTAATATAGCTTCAGATATAAGGAACCGAACTTAATAATCAGATTTAACAAATATTTTTTTGATTTGTTAATAATTTTCATTGTTATTCATAGAAGCATTCTTTAGTAACATGTAACTCTGAAAGGTTCAGATGAAAGAAAGCAGGATAAGATGGATTACAGACGGGTACATTTTCTTTATGCAAACATCAGAAAAAGTTCTAAGAATAGTATAATGTTTCTTACTTTAAATGTTCCAAAATAAGTATACACAAAATAACTTTTTTTCTCTGTGCAAAATGGAGAAAAAATGAAATAAAACTATAAACCTCTACATGATGCAAGCAGAATTTGAATTTCAAAATAAGTCTGTGCAATGACAGAAAATAACTCGAATTTCAGAATTCCAGCTGTCGAGAAGAAATTATTTCAAAAATTCCTTTCTCTCCGGGAAATAATTTTATGCCAAATAAGGGAGCGATCAAAGATTCAGTTCTTTGGTTTCTTTTCTTTTTTCTTTCTTTCTTTCTTTTATTTTAAAGCACTGAATTCATATTTTATGTTTTAATAGGGAAATAGATTTTTAATTTAGTTTTCGTCATAAATGAATAAGAGATTTTATGGGATTAATATTTATTAAATTGGAAACCGATTCTACGTTTTGTTAACTCACATACTGTTCACCATACATCTTTGATCTAAATCATTTTTATATGAAACAGACTGAAACTGTTATAAACATTGTGACCAGCATGCCAGTTTAATCAATTTATTTCCCTTGCTAAAAATTGTTATGAAGTTTTATATTTCTTTATGAGGAAGTTACGTTCGTCTAACTTGGAATAATACAGGCCGTTTCATACTTTGCGAATTGCGCACTAGAAATTCGCGCTATGATCGCAATTCCTGTTCATTTCCTTTAAAACTTTGAACATTTGCATATTCGATCAAGATGTCTTTGCATACCAAATTTCGTCGTGATCGCAAAAGTCCTTCTTGGTTCTTCGATTTTTAGACAAAAGAGTGTGTTTATTTGCTAAGTACAATTTGAGGAATACATTTTCTCATCTTAACTCCATCTGGAGAAACAGATTAGGTTAAATTAATTGATAAAAGCAAAGCCATTCGAGGGCTATCTTCCTATGGGGAGGGATGCCTTCATGGAGACTTTTAAAATCAAGAAAGATGACACAAATGGTTGAAACGCATTTTGTTCAAGCGTAACTGTAGTCAATCTGATATGTGTTCGTGATAACAGAGCCTCAAAAACATCGGAGACGGAAACATTATAATGTTTAGTTCTTTTCTCTATCATAAATTGTAACTAAACTTTCGATAGTAGTTTAATAGTTTAATCTAAAATAACAAATGAGCCCTGAAAAGGCTGTAAAAGACCCTTTTATTAAAACTAAAGAACAGAAGGGGCACCTGGTGCTTAAATCTCAGCTAGCACTTATGGTGAGATAACCTAAAATGACAGTCAAATTGTAAAATTAAAATTCAAGTAAGCTAAGAGCTAAAGGTTATACAAATCAATTTAACAAGAAATTGACTCATAAACCTAACCGGTGTAAATATTCCAAATATCGGTAGTTATAATGCAAGGCCTAAGACTACAAATCGTATCTAAGTTAGCAGCAATTTAGTGGCGTGGCCTCGAGAGACAAAACACGCCCGGCTTATAATCTAAAAATATCAGTTTAAATACATTTGAGCTAATTTCCATTCTGGCATGAAAAGGGGCAGAAGAAGTGACAATAAAGATATAAATAATAATAGCAGGTTAATTAACATCATGGAATGTTGCAACGTCGCGGAGAAAAGAATGCAAGGAAAAACCATAGTAGTACAAAAAATCGTGGCAGAAGAAAAGCGAAGATATAACTCTGCAGCTCTAAAATATCGAGGTAGAATATTTCACTGTAGGAAATAAAATGAAGAAATTTTCACAGTTTGATCGTCCTGCAAAAATCGACTGACAAATATACTCATTTACAGCTGTCTAATGTGTTCAGAATTCTGTAAACTACATCTTTTGCGACTGCAGTACCATTTTGAATAGATCACTCTTTACGATGACCACTCACGATTTGGAAGATTTGAATTTCTTTATATATGATCATAAGCTTAATGAGGATGTTAATTTAATTTTTTAGAAATACTTGTTATTTTCAGCTGTCTTGGGAAATGGTCACTATGAGAAGGTTTACTACATTATAATTGGATAAAGTATAAAATGCAGTTTTTTTCCTATGACTTTTAGATATAGAACAGTTGCAAAAGATATGCTTCATAGCATTCTGAACGTCTTAACCACAATAAATGCATACTTTTACGATGGCTTCAGCATTCAATATTTTGTAGCTGTTTTATTTTTTACCAATGTGTTCTCATAATTGCGAAATTTTGTTACCACTTTATATTATACAACGAAGTTTTATATCGTCATATTTTCGAATTGCAAAGTTATGTGTTTCGGCATTTTTTACCACGATGAATCTTTATACGACAATGTTTTCTCCTTGTTTTTTTGCTCTGCGACATTTTCATCTGCACGGTACTTGCTTTGATGCTTTCACCTGCAGACAATCTGGTCAACTTTCTGTAATTTTTTCATCTTCATTTAAAAGCAACTCTCACATTGTATCGATGGAGAAGCAGCAATTCTTTAAAATTTAAATTACTTGTATACAAGCACGTGTACACATTATATAAAAAAAGAAAAAATGCTAAGTATATGTTTATTATAAACTTTCCATTTGAAATTTTGCAGGAGAAATAATTGTGTTACTGCTGCAGTAAAAGGTGGGTAGTCAATTTTGCTATTTAGGCACATGCAAAATTAGGAATCAGATATTAAAAAATTAATGTCCTTTGTTTTGCTGCATTTCAAACTGTTACGTATTAACAATATGAAATGAAATCTCAGCTCAAACTCTTTACTACCATTTCTCAGTTTTGCTCTAAACCGGAACTGCAATGTGGAGTGAGGAGCAGTAGGTAGCAAATCTGGAAGCTGGGATTCAGCAATAGCGTCTTCAAGCCGATAAGAAACAAAGTTTTTAGAATTATTGGTCAGCCGAGCTAATCATATGATCTTCCTGAACTCAGCTGTTCTCAGATTAGATACCAGAACTCAGCAGTTCCCAGATTAGATTCCAGAACTCAGCTGTTCCCAGCTTGGATTATGTATCACTGTTCAGTCGACCAGCAAATCTTAAAACTTTAACACATTTTAGGTTCAATTTTCCAACCCACTTCGCATTCAGATTTAGATAGACTTCAACTGCTTTAAGTCACATTCTAAGCTTTCGCAGAGAGGTATTTTCAAGCTGGCAGTATTCTGTTAGCTTTACGGTATAGTAAATACAATTCTGCGCATGCAGGCTCTCAAATATTTAGCGGTTTTGCCACAGCTTCGAAATCATCTGTCATAGTTTTAACACCATTAACATCTTTATTACGGTCACTGTCTACTTCTAGCTCCTTCGGAGTTTTGGCTATTGCGACTGAGAATACTTCGATTCTCGCCTTTAAGTCCAACGATTTCTTTCCTGGATTTTAAGGATTTTAATTTTTAAATATATATATATATATATATATATATAGTATGACATATGTGGCTTTTCCATCCCTGTTGAGATTGTATTGATAGGTCCAATGTTGACGGCGACATTTCACATATTTCGGATCTTTTATACTAGCTGTATAAGCCGTACTGGCCATACCAGCTTGTTTCTGAAGTTTTCCATGGATTTTATGAGGTTAGCTTGATATTCAAAGAGGGAAAAGGATTCCTCAGCAAAAAAGACGCTTTTTTTTCTACGTAGGAAAAGCTAAGATAACCTCTGGAAATTTAACTTCTCTTTATTCGCAGTTCGATTTCTTCTTTATACACAGTCCAGTCACATTAATGTGACCATCTGTCAAAAGCCAGAATAACCACCTTTCGCAGAGCGGACTGCTGCGAGACGTGCAGGAAGAGAGTCACATAGGTCCCTGAAGGTGTTCTCTGGGATGTTGAGCCATGCCGACTCTAATGTCGTGGCCAGCTGCGCTAGATTACGCGGTTGAGGATCCATGGCGCGAACAACTCGATCGAGATGGTCCCACAGATGCTCGATTGGGTTTAAGTCAGGTGAGTTTGCTGGCCAGGGGAGGACGGTAAACTCATCCTGGTGCTCTTCGAACCACGCACGTACACTGGCAGCTGTATGGCACCTCGCATTGTCCTGCTGGAAGATGCCATCATCCTGAGGAAAAACAATGCGCATGTAGGGGTGAACATGGTCCGCAAGGACAGATGCGTACTTGTATTGATCCATTGTGCCTTCCACAATGATCAGTGAACCTAGAGAATGCCAGGAAAACATTCCCCAGACCATAATGCTCCCGCCTCCAGCTTGGACCGTTCCGGCAATGGTTGCAGGGTGGTTCCTTTCAGAGGTTTCACGCCTTATACGCCAACGTCCATCTGTCCGATGGAGCATAAAACGCGATTCATCCGAAAACGCAACCTGTCGCCACTCAGTGGACGTCCAGCTGCTGTACTGGCGTGCAAATTCTAGCCTTCGCCGTCGATGAACAGCAGTCAGCATAGGTGCACGAACCAGGCGTCTGCTTCGGAGGCCCAGACGCAGCAATGTTCGCTGAATAGTACTTTGGGAGACACTTTTGGTAGCCCCTTGGTTCATTTTGGTGGTCAGTTGCTCAACGGTAGCCCGTCTATCTGCCCGAACGCATCTCCGCAACCGTCGTTCGCCTCTGTCATCTGTGGCCCGTGGTGCACCACATTTGCCACGTCGCTGATTTTGGACAGTCCCATTTTGCCATGCACGGTACACTTTTACCACGGCGGCACGCGAACAGTTCACAAACTCAGCCGTTTCGGAAATGCTTCCACCCTTGGCCCGAAAGCCAATGATCATGCCCTTTTGGAAGTCGGATAAATCGCTTCGTTTCTGCATTACGCCAACGATTGAAATGTTTTCCGAAGCCCTCACACACCCTTTATATACGCTCAACTGCACTGTGCTGTCACCTGCCTTCTGTGATTGGTTATTTAACTCTGAAATGGAAAGTACGTGGTGGTCACATTAATGTGACTGGACTGTGTATAAGCCTTCATACAGAAAACTGATTAATATTTTTTGGCATCTCGCATCATCTTTTTTATCGAAATATGGGAAATATGACCAGTTGATATTTGTTGATGGTAACTCTGTCTTTCTCATGAACTGAAAATTCCCATTCGGTAGAGTCTCGCCAAAATCCTCGAACTCCTTTGCATCATTTCTTTCATGGTGATCAAGAAAGTAAGTTTAATTTATTATTTCGATACTTTTGTGCACGTTGTGATTTCCATTATCTTCGATTTCTGCCACTCTTTGTCCAGTTTTTAAAATTTTTCAAAACGTTTTACCATCACTTTCCATTAAAGAAAGGTTATTTGTTGCTGTTTCAAGTGGTACAATTCCGTATTCGTTATCGGTCTGATCGCATCCCCGTCTCTGCTTGAAAATTAATATTTCGTTTTAATTCTTCGAAGTCCCGTAATTCTTCTCCTTCCTTGGAAAATGAAAGCACAGCACATTTTATTTGCCATCATTTTAGTTTCTCCATTTGATTACCATTAATAGGAATTTATAGCTTCATGCGTGCTTCTTTATTGTAAAAGATTAGTGTATCATGCATGAACAGTGTAATCAATGAAATATAAATGAAGAGAATAGCTTTATGATTACTAAATTTCTTCACAGCTGATATTTTCTGAATCAGCTGATATTTTCTGAAAGATTTACCTTCGGGTGAATTTTTGATTATGTATTCCATCTATTAAATTCTTATTTTATAATTTTATTGCTCTTCAGGGCATTATGATACTGCCCTTTAAAAAACGGAACTGATGCTCATGAGAAGCTCGAGCAAACAGCAGTAGATTTATGACGTATGATTCAGATTTATGAGATAATTATCCACTTCCTTTTCTCAATAACCTGAACTACAGTTTTCGCTTCAGCTTAAATGTAATTATAATTTGAGATTTACAGACAATTTATGAGCAATAAAATAATTTCTGCTGAATACATGCTTCAAAATTGGCTTTGAAGAGGCGCAATACATATTTTACATCGAAGACGTGAGTGACATGAATGTTTTTGGCGATTCATTCTCAAACTTGAAAGACGACTCTGAAAATGGATGTCAACAGAGCATTAACTTTTGCTTACTTTTACATTTGTTCCATATTTATTTTAAAATCTAAAAAGAATACCGGCGTTTTGGGAGTTTAAAGGGGTTCTCGTTTCGATACTTTCCTGAATCGTTTTAGATTCTTCTAATCGCTTTAACATATATTTTTATGTTGAAAATATTTACTTTATATAGTAAATGGTGTTTACATTTTTTAATTAATAAATATTTAAAGCGGATTTAGAAATATGCTTGGATTTTTAGTAGATTATTTTAGGAAATTAAGAAAGATCTTTTTATGAAGAAGATATTTCCTAATACCATAAAAAGGCGAAAGGAGAAATGAACTTTTGCAGCATTTAGCAAAATATATGTATATCTCGGTAAAGGCATGGATATAATTTGTCCGTCTCTTCATGGGAGGCAACGGTGGCCCACCTATCAGGTGCCTCCATAATAAAGAGACCACTGCTTCCGGTCTTAGTAGTGGCCAATAGCTATAAACGGCTAGTTCCCGCCATTGGAAAAAAAAAATACTGCATCATTTTAAACAAGAAAGCTAAATAAAGTCATGCTTAAGTAAAATGCTTGGAAATAAAGGTTAATATGAAATCTATGCTCATTAAACGAATAAATTTGTTTTTTTTTCTGTACAAAAGTTTTATCTAAGAAGTTCTTTAAATATGCCTTTTTTGATATTCGTTTACAAATACGTGAATAAAAAGTTAGTGCAGCACACAAACCCTAAAGTAAATGCATAAATAGTACCTTTTATGCTATATACCTTCCTCTTTCCTATCAGTCCTCAAGCGTCGAAGAAAAGGTAAAATGTAATCTGGAAGAATGTAGTGAATATGGCTTATCAATGAAATGACCAGACGTATTGAATTTAAGCAGTAGACTACGGATTTTACAGCCTGCGTTCTGACATAAGGAACTTAATTTTAAACGTGCAATGTTTTAAAATCATAATGGCATTTTGCAACAAAGACATATTCGGTTCATAATGAAGTTCTCTGAGAACTGGTATACAAATTCACAGCTTTTAGTTGATTAAAGCCTAAAAATTAAATTCCTTTTTTTCATGTCATAAATGTTATGAGACTTAATTAGAAATATTTTGATTTTGGCTGTAGTAAAAATATTCCTTGATTGATTATAGGAAGGTATATAGGAAGGTAATCCGTCCCCCCGCGCAACACAGGAGTGAGAAGTAATTAAAAAAACGGAAAGAGAGAGAGAGAAAGGCAAATGTATTGATTTAAACCACATAAAATATGATTATTCATTCATAAATATTAGGTTGCTTTTTAAATGTTGTTTTCCAAATTGCGTTACTTCAGCATTACTGGAAACTAAATAATTAAATGAATAACGATGCATTTTTTATTTGTGCATGTGATTTATAAACTACCTTTTGTTTTTTCTGCGAATAAAATCAAATAGAATACGAAACGCATTTCGTGGCATAAGGCGATACTTTAAGTTTACTTCCTTAAGTCTTTGAATACGAATTTCGCTGAAATAAGCAAACCATCTTCAAGATAATATATTCCTTAAGTGTAAATATATAACTCACATTTTACAAGTTTTCTGTTACCCAAAAAGGAGGGATGTGGAGGAGTTTACAGCAACTCTTCCTTCTTGATTACTTCTTGAATTATACGACAGATTTATTGGATATTTTGATTGCATGCGAATGCCTGTACGGCAGAATTAATGTCTTATTCTAAATATTTAAACCTACTATCTACTTTTAAGGCAACTAGAACGTGCAATAAACCATAACTGCCGACAGGTAAAGTTAGAAACTATCGACAAATGGCATAGCTAGAGTTTTTGTCGCCTTCTCAGTTCGCATTAGAAATGCTACAAAATGTCAAAACGACATACGTATAAATAAATTAGAACAGAAATAACCATAGAAAAAACTCAATAAACATAATTGTGTTTTCTGAGGGGAATGAACGATTTTTTTCAGAAAATTTCAGAGAAAGTAACACGTTCTAACCCATTTCTTGTCCAAATTTACTGGTAATGGTTTCTTCCTCTCATAATGTCTCCTCTTCTATACATAAGAAAGGGACCTTACACCACTATGACTTCCAATACCCAATGACCAAGGAATTTCGTCTGAAACACTCTCAGAATACTGATAAGGTATTTAAAAGACTTATCGTTAAAACTCCAGTCTTGGCTAACAAAATTAAGAATATCAAAGCAAACTAACAAGTTTTATTTAAAATTATTTGTGTTAGGACTGCATTTAGGACTTTACATTTTAGAATTAATTTTTGGTATCAATGTACAACTGAGAACGAATTAACTGGATAAGGGTGCCAAGTATTGTACCTAGACAACAATGTGCATACAAATAATTCAGCATTTCTTGAACCAAATAAATACTAGAGCTGGTCATTCCTGAGGTGCCCTGTGAACACTGAAAATGGCATCTTTGTCAGCTGTTGTAGACTTGCTCTTGTTGAGCTTTCGGGGCGTGTGATCGTATGGAGTCGTTGGATTGCTGTACTCTTGATGGTTACTGGATACAAACGTTCGGTAGCCGTGCTCTATATTCTTACTGGATAGAGGCTGCGGGTACTTCTGCTCTAGATGGTTAGTGGATTATGGCGTTTCTTGGTGGCTAAAACTGGTAACGAACTGTTGCCTCTTCCACTTCTACTTGTACCTGCACTATGTTTCATTCTAAAGTAAAAAAAATTAATTTAACTTTTATAAATATTATTTTGCTTGCCTTATTATCAATGATATTATCATACCCTTACGTATTTGCTTTTAGCAGTATGTTATGATTTTATAAATTCAAGGAAGAGCTTAATTTTTAAAATTCCTGGGCAGTATGGAAGACTGTCAGGAAGAAAGAAACATTAAATAAAAAAATAATTAAGTAATTAAATTAAAACTAAGAGGAATGTAAAGAGACAACTAGAAATTTAATAATTGATAAATTAATTATAAACAGTTAAATAAGAAATAAACTATCGGACCTCGTATTATTTTGGACTCTGACTAGAATTACCATTTCAATAAGAAGCTAAGAAGTACCTCAGCTGATCTCCGTTTGAATTTAAGCCCTGGTTATACATATAATGTAATATTTCAAGGAATGATAAATATAAAACCATTGAAAATAGTGAATTAAACACTTACGAAAAATGGTAAAACGATTAAAGCGTCGCAAAGAAGGATAGAGAAGATTCTAGAAACATTATCAGGATATGGAAGGAAATTTTAAGGGAAAAGTGTAGCTTTGAAAATAAAGAGGGAGAAGTCCAATAGATTTTTATCGCGATGCCTTGTCGATGCAATTTTAGCCATCAAACAGAAATTCCCCTGAATACGATCCGATAGCAATGTGTGAATAAACGTAAGACTCCTTCCTCTATACAAGTGACAGCAGTTGTTTCCCGCCTTTGGTTATATCGTTCAAAAAGTGTACAGGAGCTCTGCGGTAGGAAGTCAGTAGTGTAGCATGTGCGCAACCCAGGCTGATGCCTTTTAGCCCTACTCATTGCATTTACATGGGAAATAAGCTTTCGTATTTGGGTGGGAGCTTTTCTTTCTTTAAAGTCTCAACCTCTGTCCGAGGCTTGCTTCCGAGGGAAAAACAGGCCTACATTCAGAGGTTAGGATAAATTTTTAAGCCATATTTATTATTAAAATAAAGTTTATAGATGGAAATTGTGGTTAACTTATATAAAAGAAGTGCTAGAGCCCTTTTATTCAGGGCTCCGGTGCGCTCCGGCTAAAATTATGATTATCTCAAAAACTAGGAAGCATCGGAGCCGGACTCCACTGGGCTCTGGCGCAATTTAAGCTCTGATGAAAGGTCGTTTTAGATTGCTGGTTTTTCTCAATCAATGTTTCTAGGAAAATGTCCTCTCACAATTAATATGCTTGCAGGAACTGTAAGGAAAATTTGCAGTTGCATTATAATGTTTAGAAATTGTATTTTAGAACGAAGTGAAGGCGTTCAAAGTGCCTGCTCTTCAATAACTTTATTTCGTCTTCCGTATAAGTAGTAACATTTTCCTTTCGAGGAAAATGAATTCATTCTCATAATGATCATTATGATAATTATTAAGCTGAAGTTTGCATTTATCTTTCAAAATAGTCTCTGAATAAGGTATGACAAAAGCATGGTGCAATTTAAATCATGCGATGGTTTCTTGAATCCATCTATGAAATGAAAAATAAATTCTTTTTTCACTTACAATTTAGTATATCTTGATTCTCTATTAGCTAAATTTTTTGGTTCGGATTATCCTTGATTATTTCTAAGTCGGAGCAAATTTCTTTGAGTAAGTTAGTGAAAAGTTAGGTAATTTTTTTTCAAGAAAACTGTATGCTGTTTTCATGATATTGCTTTCAAAGTCTCAATATTTCTGTGCCATTTAATATATTTAATGCTTTGGTTTACAGGTAGAAGCTAGGTCAGCTCCTCTGCAGTAAAACAGATAATTGATATATTGCTGAACGTAGCTAACTCCCCTCCCCCAGTTTTGCGGAAGAACACCCCGGGGCCAGTTCGAAGGTTTCCCATCCCTTTTACCCTATCATCAACATCTTGAGAGGCCTTTCGGCTCGCCGTGTATTTTGAGTGCTCCCATGACACACAGAAAATATACGCGTATAAACATCTATGCCTTGTTTAGGATTAAAACCCATGCCCATGTTTTGGTTTACAGAAAGTCATGTGTTCCGTGTTCTAGAAAAATGATTATTACATTCCAACATTTGACTTTTTCTAACCTAGTTAAAGTGTTCTGCAATGATTAAGCATTTCTAGTAATTTGTCTCCAACGCTAGAGTACATTCCCAAATTTACTCAATCAAATCACAGTTGCATTGAGCTCCTATTATTGTCTTGATAATGTGATATGAATGGCTGAAATGCCAGTGATAGTGAAGATGAGAAATTAAACAAATGAGTCAAGGCTCTCAAATGGGTACAGGACTGAATAATTTCATTCAGACAAAGTGCATGACGGATAGTTCCCATGTTCCGTTTCACTTTTGTCTAGGGATCACCCAGAGGATTTCAAATAAATAACATAATTAAAAGCAACAAAATATGTACATACATACGTCAGGTTGAGTTCAGTGAGGGAATAATACATTACATGCGATACATTCCATTTTTCCATTAACTCCCCTGATGCACCTCTGAATGCCAGTATGTGGTACAAACTGTCCCATTAAGGTTATAAAATTTCTCCTGGGAAATTCTCCTTCAAAACTGGGACGCATCTGGGTAAATCTTATTGTCAGTCATAAGGAGCCTAAGACATCTTAGAGGTGATAGTATGGAGCAAAGTTTGCGCCAATGGCAGGTGCAAACTTTATTTCCTGATCACTATCAAATTCGTGGATTTGATCGATACTAGCAGACAAAGGAGATAAGTCACAACAAAACACAAGTTTCAAATATCTGTCTTGTACAAGATTCAACAGTTCCTCCCGGCGGTTTTCCTTTTGAAATATATAAATTAACAAATTATTTAATAACTTATACTTTGCTTCCATCGATTTATAACGTTACGTTAAGTGTAACTTTATGAGAAGTGTCGAGAAAGCTGCCTAATATCACAGATAAATATTTAACTTTTTCAATTGCTAGATAATATTCCTGAACTGAAATACAAAAGAA
>KK118332.1:955034-966338 GCA_000611955.2 Stegodyphus mimosarum | reverse complement strand
TCGAAAAATACAAGATATCCCATCTTTTTAAATATATAGTCCATTGTTTATATCCACCCATTGTATATAAGATCCAACTTTAGAATGCACTCGCTGCAAAAGAGGTATATATAAAAATGTCAAAACTTCATAAAAAATTTACCCTGGATGGCACAGTGGGTAATGCAGACTGACTTCTAAAAGCAGGGGTTTGCAAACAAGGTCTCCTGCTTAAGGACTGTGTGTGTATATATATATATATATTTTTTCCCCTTCCTTGCAGACATAATATCTGTACAGTCTTGTGGTGAATCCTGGATAACATTATCGGTGCTGAACTGGCTTAATTACCCATGGTTTCAAAAATTACCAATTAATGCTTTCGAGAAAGCGTACGGCCATTGGAAAAGAAAGAATATAAAATAAATAAATTAATAAAACAAAGTATAAAAGGATGCAAATAAATAAATAAAACTAATTAAAAATTCAATTTAAAATCCTGTATTTTAATTATTTGTTTGGCATATATGGCTAATAGCAAATGTATTGTGCGATACGATAAATTATTTTGTCAAAGATATTCATAACGATCCATTAGATATAAATCTGTAATAGATTAGAAAAGCTAAAGATAAACCGGCATTTTAAGAAAAAAAGACACCAATATGTATTCATTACTGACTTCTGAAACACAGCTGTCTCAATAAAAGCAATAAAGTCATTGCCTAGTTCTCTCTTTGCTTTAAAGAATTTGAATAGCAACATGATAAGAAATGTAGCAGGATTTTATTAGATTTACATTAGTATTTCCTTTAGCTGTAGCATTAAATATATTGTTAAGACTAATTATTAATTAATTAATAAAAATCAGAAGTTAAGATAAATAAAAATAAGAAAAATACAAAATCTAAAAGCTTTCACATTTTATATTACGTTCGAAGGGGAGTTTTTCAACGTTTTGTGTGTTAGCTTTACTTATTAAATATCATGTTCTTCGCACTTAAACCATAAAATTCAGTTCAACAGCAATATCACAAAATATTTAAAAGAACATATCATTAGAATTTCTGATACACAGTCTCGCGTGCTGGAGATAAAAATACTTTTTTTTCCCGTACAGTGTTGCCATTGCTCGCTTTGAAATTGTCGAGTTTGTTAATCAAAAATGCTTTAATGTTTGAGAAAATATGAAAAGATAATAAAACAAACTCCAAATTCTGGCTTCCGGATGCATATATTCGAATGAAGGACTACGTTATTCAAAATTAAATGTTTCTAGGTACCGTTGTTTTTTCACAGTGCGAGAAACATACATATATTCATGCAGATTCTTCATTATTTAATTTCTTTAAATATAATGCAGAACTCTAATATTTGGTGGCAACAATTTTAAAAGTGAACCGACGTAAAATGCCAAAACGAAATTAATAACCCTTCTGGGCAGATTGCCCCTTTGGGCTAATAATCAATCAAGAATAAAATTCTCTCTAACGTTAAAAATACTCCTTCCAAACAGATAACCGATCTAGAGCGACCCTTGTCTCTCGCTAGTTTACTGTTGTATATTCTGTATCGCAATAGATATAAATGAATGATCAAATATGAATATATGTTGTCTCCCTTCTATTTGAAGGAGTATCTCAAAATGAGAGGAGTGATAGCATTGCAAATGAATGTTTAGTAACAACAATTCGGGCTGCTAGGCATGTCAGCTTAGGATTTCCCACGTCTTATTTTTCAAGTGCTGTCAAAGAACGATTCGCCCTCGGTGCTGAATTGTGTACTTTCCTGTTCGCAGTTTCCTGCCATTTCTGAGATGTGCGACCACAAAAAAGTCAGACATGTTTGCGAAATTTTGTCTTTTAGAGGAAATTCCCAAATGAAACATTACAATTATGCTCCGGTATATCTTTAAATGTACTGTCGTAAATAAGTTACAATTACACTAGTACTTTAACAGATTAAAAAAAATTGGCGACATTTCAAGCGAAGACTGCTATCATTTTTAATTTCTCTTATAAGCAGAAATAAGGAAAACATTAAGAAACTGTGATAGGCTATTAATAATGATTGCTCGGATATGATTCATCAGATTTCTGAAGAACTTTATGTATTCGATAGTTTTCGAAGAAGAACAACGTGACGTTCCTGTTTGATTTGCGCAACTCACTAAATCATCTTGCCCACTGCAACGTTTTTCCCAGTTCAGTGTTTCCACAAATAAAGAAAGCTCTCCTCTCAGTGATGCAGATCAGCGATGTGAAAGAGGTTCAAGAATACAAATATCTTGCCTTAAATAATAACATCTGTCAAGAGTTCCAGAACTGGTCCCATTTTTTAGGCAGTGGCAAAACATTGGAAAAGGTCCATCGATTCTAAAGGAAAACACATTGGAGGGGGCTAAAGTTTGTAAGTATGAGCTATGATGTAATATATGGTTCCAAATTTCTCACTATACAATATTTCCGATGACTCAGCTTAAAGCTGCATCTCTGTCACCGTCGGAATAGACCATACATTCGTTATTTCTATTTATATGGGTACTGAGTTTATCAAAACTAGTGTTTTGTTCAGTGCTATTTTAGATTTGAAGAGATTTTAGTATGATTTAACAGTAATTTTAGAACGTTTGGAAGGATAAAGGAATTTCTTCATACAAACTTCTAGTTATCGTTTCTTTGTTTTACTCTATCTAGACTAATACAAGGTCTCAAAGGAATGTTACATAAAGCTGAGAAAACTTACATATAATGCAGTCATTATGTAATATCCAAGCGAAAAGTTTATTATTAAATTAATTGCTCATGGTTATACCATCCTTAAATAAAAGGAATAATAAAACATATTATATACTGTATTCTATATTTGCAATGTATTTCTTCTCTTTTTCTCTTACTTAAATGCAAGAAATTTTGATATTTTAACGTACAGAAAACGTCAACAATGAATTCCAAACCATTAGAAAACAGAAGAAATAAAATAAATAATTTTTTCTATCTAACCCCTTTATAAATAGTAAATATCCTACATAATTTAAAATTTCTGTTCGAATAATAATCAGAAATATGATCTATTAAAACAGTAAACCATTTCATAAAATCATAACCCATTTCAATGAAAGATTTATTCTTCTAAATGCAGTGTTATAAAATAAAGATTTAAATAGTATGCATAAAAAATTTAAATTACTATTAGGCCTCATGTCCTAAAAACTCATGTTTAAAGCAGCTACGATGCTCATAATCGAAGTGAAGTACGAAACAACATGCATAGAAAGTAAGTAGTATTAGTAGTTTTGTAGTATAAATAGTAGTAGTAGAATATTTTTCCTAGTATTATTGTAAAAGTTTGATTTTTAACGCCAAGCGACGAATAGTTCTAAGGTATTTCAAAGATCAAAATACCCTGAAAATCTTGGTCAAAAAAAGAAATACGAACTTCTTTCTGAAAATAAATTGCAGGTGAGAAATAAAAGTTGTCGACAAAGAAACCTACGCAGAATGCGTAATTAGAAACCACTGGAAAATACCGTGATAAATATCGAAAGATGTAACTTACTCAGCTTGAAATGGTTTAAATTATGGAGTAAAAAAGTCGCTCAGCCTGAAACAAGAGTGAGAAATTATATTTTTTAAAGGAAGTCACGTAGAGAGATTGTAAAATAATTTCTACTTGCACGCAATACATGGCGATATATATCTAAATATGTTGTGTTTAATTAATTTATAATGAAGTAGTCCATGCTCGGGTGGCATACACAGATTAACGTGCAACTGACAAACTTTCAGATAAATACTAGGACAAACAATCACACTTTCTTGATAGCACAGCAATAGCACACTCGGCTTTTCATAAGATAAGATGTTCAGACTCCAGACTGGAACCTTGCATAATTATTCAAAATATCGGCTGTTGGTCTCAAAATGGGATTTTGCGTTGGTTCATTATAAACGGCGAATTACTTTTCAAATTTTTTCCATGGAATATCATTGACCTGTATTGCTTTTAAAGAAATTAAATAATGAAGAATCTGCATGTGTGTACGTATGTTCCTCACATTGTGAGAAAACAACGGTACCTAGAGCTATCAGACTTTGAATACCGTAGTTATTTATCCAAACATGAACACCTAGATGCCCAAATTTTCAATTTCGAAATTTAAATTTCATATTTTGTAAAACTATAATGAATTTCTGAATAACAAACTCAACGATTTGAAAGCGAGCAGCGGCAATGTTATGGAGAATTAAAAGATTTTTATCTACAGCGAGCGAGACTGTCTATCAGAAATTCTAAAGCTTTGCTGTTTATAAATAGTTTGTGGTTTTGCTAGTGAAATGAATTTTATTCGGCGTAAGTGTGAAGAACGTAATATTTAATAAATAAAGTTAACGTCCAAAATATTAATAATAGAGAATATAAAAATAATATTTAAAGAATATGAAAAGCTAAAAGCTTTTAGATTTTACACTACGCCCAAAGAGCGATTTTAGCCCAATGAACGTTAGCCCAGCAGGGCTATTAATTTCGTTTTCGCATTTTGCGTTGGTTCACTATAAATGTCGGTTCACTTTTCAGATTGTTGCCACCAAATATTACAACCCTGTATTATATTTAAAGAAATCAAATGATGAAGAATCTGCATAAATGTGTGTATGTTTCTCGTATTGTGATGAAAAAAACAGTACCCAGAGCCATCAAATTTTTAATGGCGTAAGTTTGCACCCGAATATGGGCATCTGGAAGCTCAAATTTGGAATTGGCTTTATTATCTATTTCATATTTTGTAAAATTTTAACTAATTTTTGATTTACAAACTCAACGATTTCAAAGCGAGCAATGGCAATACTGTACTAAAAAAATATTTATCTCCAGCGCGCGCGACTGTGTATCGGAAATTCTAAAGATATGCTCATTTTAAAATTATTTTGCGATATTGCTGTTGAACTGGATTTTATGGTTTAAATGTGAAGAGCATGATATTTAATAAATAAAGATAACAAACAAAATGCTAAAAAAACGCCCCTTTGGACGTAATTTAAAGTCTGAGACCATCGATGTTTTTTTATTTTTTTTATTTTTTTAATTTTTGGGGCTTTGTCCCTGAAGGACTACTGTTTTCGTTTTATGATTTTGCGTTGAATCACTCTGAATGTCCGTTTGACTTTTCAAATTTTTGCTACCAAATATTATCACCCTGTGCTATATTTGAAGAAATCAAATAATGAAGAATCTGCATAAATGTATGTATGTTTCTCACACTGTGATAAATCAACGCTACCTAGAGCCATCCAATTTTGAATGACGTAATCCTACTGCGAATATGGGGATCTGAAAGCCCATATGGGAAATTTGAAAATAGTTTTAACTAATTTTTGATTAACAAACTCAAGGATTTCAAAACGAGCAGTGGCAATGTTGTATAGAAAAAAAAACACTTTTATCTCCAGCGCGTGAGACTGTGTATCGTAAATTCTAAAGATTTGCTCAATTTAAAATTATTTTGCAATATTGCTCTTGAACTGAATTTTATGGTTCAAGTGCAAAGAACATAATATTTAATAAATAAAGGTAACACACAAAATGTTAAAAACCGTCCCTTTGAACCTAATTCAAAATCTTACTTTAATTTAAAATCTTCCAGATTTTCTTTTTTGATTAAATTTTCTTTTTTTAGTCCAAAGGGGTTTGTCCCTGAAGGTACTATTGTTTTTTGCGATTTTGAGTTGGAAACATTAGAAGTCTGTGTCACTTTTCAAACTGTTGCCACCAAATCTTGCAGCGCTGTTTTATATTTAAAGAAATTAAATAATGAAGACTCTGCATAGACGTATGTATACAGGTATTTCTCCAAATGTGATAAAACAACGGTACCCATAGCCATCCAATTTTGAATAACGTACGTTTCCACCCGAATATGCGCATCTGGAAGCCCAAATTTGGAATTTGGAATTTGGAATTTGTTTATTATCTATTAATATTTTGTAAAACGTTAACGAATTTTTGATGAGCAAACTCAAGCTATTTAAAAGTTAGCAATGGCAACACTCTACGGGGGAAAAAAACTTTTTTATCTAAAGCGCGCGGAACTGTATATCGGAAATTTTAAGATATACTCATTTTAAAATTATTTTGCGATATTGCTGTTGAACTGAATTTTATGATTTAAGTGCGAAGAACATGATATTTAATAAATAAAGGTAACCCACAAAACGTTAAAAAAGTCCCCTTTGGACGTAATTCAAAATCCGAAACCTTTCAGATTATTTTATAAATATTATAATTATTTTTTTAAGAAAATCATCTATGATACTTTTGAATGGAAAATATGAATAGCAATTAAATTATGATCTTCATGACCTAAATAAGAAAGACTCATATGCGTAGTAGTAAAGAGATCAGTTTAATAATCGTTAAATAAGACCGATTGCCTTCAATAATCATAATCAAAAGACTTCCGCTATTATTTGCATTACCACCAGTAAAAGTTATCCGCAATACCGTTAAAATACTGTTCACCTCAGACCTCCTACTACCTATCTGATTAACACATCATGAGCCTCTACGGCATAGTTCATCATGGAGCCGGCGACGTCGCACTTTTTAGCGATAGGCCGGCGATACACGCATTGATTGATTGATTGATTGTTAAAATATTTTTAACTGCCTCATAATTATCGGCATGAAGTATCAAGGCTATATCGTTCATCCGAAACGTTCTAGGGTCGTTTTTGAGTAGATGAGAGAAAAAGGAAAGCAAAAGAGCTTGAAATTGGCCTTTTTATTCCCCTTTTTCAAAAGTATTATTCTTGCAAGTAAAAAGTGCAAACCTATTCAAAAACCGTTGTAGATTTTTTTTCATGATGATGAGAACTCATGCGTACGTATACATGTTGTTACTCATTTTCATAAATATATCCTCATACACATACATGCTATATAATTTAAATAGGAAAAAAGACAAAGAATCGAAAAACATTGAGTTCAACAGCAATATCGCAAAGAATTTCTAATATGGGAAATGAAATATATGAGAGAATTACTTAAGGACTGAAAGAACCATGATCCCCTACCTATTTCCATTTTTATGAACTAGCAAATTTTATAATATACATTGGAAACAGAAAAAGTAAACAAAGTTTTAAAAATACAAAAACAGTAAAAACCAAAGTTAATCTTTTTTATTTAAAGCTTCAAACAGAACCTGTCAAGGGAAAAGTGTTCTGAAGCTTTAAACAAAGTAAATTAACTGAAGAACAAAAAAACGAGTTTCATTTCGATCAACTCACTCAGACCTGTATCGTCAATTAGCATAATGGTTTTTAATTCTAAAAAAAATTCATATACAGTTCTTCAATAAACCTATACATATTTTAGGCTCTCATTGAATTGGTCTCTTTTCTCTACCCGTTTTTGTTGTCCGAACACAAATAGAAACAAATTATATAACGACAAACTTACATGTAACGCGAAATAAAACATTTATAATCAAAGGAAAAATTGGATTAATTACAATCGAAAGAAATATTTATAAAAATAATAAAATAAAAAGTTCCGCGCGCTTTAGATAAAAAGGGTTTTTTTCTCCGTAGAGAGTTGGCATTACTCGCTTTTAAATCGTTTGAGTTTGTTCATGAAAAATTCGTTAAAGTTTCGTTAAAAATATGAAACAGATAATAAAACAAATTACAAATTCAGGCTTCCAGATGCGCATATTCGGGTGGAAACGTAGGTTATTCAAAATTGGATGTCTCTAGGTACCGTCGGTTTATCACATTTGGAGAAATATACATACATTTATGCAGATTCTTCATTATTTAATTTCTTTAAATATAATACTGGGCTGTAATATTTTGTGGCAACAGTTTGAAAAGTGATTCAGACCTTTAATATTTCCAACGCAAAATCGCAAAACGAAAACAATAGTCCTTCATTGACAAAGCCCCTTCGGACTAATAATAGCCGTTGCAGTCTATACTTAACTAGGTAATTTTGATTATTAGGCTTTAATTTATGCAATAGTAAGAAAGCATTAAAGCGAAAATCTTAAACGAGATATGTATGATTAGAGACTAAGACAGAAAGGGCCCTCCTCATAAAATACAAGTGAAGTCTTTTTATGATTATTTTAGTAGTACAAATACTTATATAAACTCATTCCTAGGTGGGGCGTAAAATTTAGTAATACATGACATTTGAAACATATTTTATTAATTGTAATAATATACATAAATGTTCATAAAATTTATTAACTGCATTTTTATAACATTAGAGATGAATGTAGAATTTTTGGAGACGAGAGACATAAGAAGTCAAAGACATAAGCCCTCTCAAGGATTCGAACAACGGATATTTCCAGTTACTAGTTGGGCGTGCTACCACTTACTCAATGAAAGCAGGCCGGAGAGAATGCGATAATTTTTTTATATTCTTCAACTCTTCTACAGCGGCTGGAGAGAGACTCGAAAATCAGTAGACCAAACCCAGGTGTGGATAAAATAATTTTCCCCAACATTTTAATTAGGGTGCCACTAAAGGGTAATTGAACTTTTTCGCAGCAGGAAGCTGGAAAAATCGGCATATCTTTAGCGGAGAATTGAGCCAGGGATCTTTCGATTGCTAGCTGGAAGTGCTACTAGTTACAATATAGGTATGTGTGCAGGAAAATGAAATAAATTCTTGTAATATTAATTAAATGTACTGTAAATCAAATCATTTAAATATATTTAGAATTAAACTAAAAATATAAATGATTAAATGTCATGTTTATTGAATTTAAATTTCTTATTTTTTTAAGAAATTACAGTTATAATTTGGGATCTAATTTAAACATCTACGTAAAATGACAGCAGTTTGAGAATTGTTATTTGCCAAAGAAAATTAATACCTTACCTATTGGAATGGCAACGTGGATGGTAATGCAGCGTAACATGATGGTGGCAATGATAGTGTAGAGCAACAAGTAGCGATGGACGGAAGAGTCAAAAGAGAGAACAGTTTGATAACTGATGTACCTATCATCAAAAATTGCTCTTCCCAAAATATATACTTTATGTCTTCAAATAATAATGAAGTTAGTGATGGAAATTTTGCCCACAGAAAAAAAAAGTCCAGTAAGCATTTAGTTGTCACAAAAATTATAAAATGCTGTTAAAAACATACATTTGTTTTCTCAGGGAGCACTTTTTGCAAATACTAATATGCTGTTTATTTCTGTGGTTTGAAAGTTAAATACCTTATTTAAATACCTTATATAAAACCCTTATACCTTATTCATGATTTGGAAACAACTTTACTATGATTTTCTTCTCCAAAAGTAAACAATAACGTCCTTCGTAGCCAAGGAAAGTGCTTACTACAACGAGAAGTAAAAATATCAGAGATGAAATTTTCTTATCCAGAATCAATATCGATCATGTGAGAAGGTTATTCTACCTTTCAAATAGATATTTGGTTATTTCATTGGTATCAATCCCACATTATAATCTACTGGAAAACATAAAATCTCTTCTAAGATATAAACCTCAAAGATAATTCATACGAAAATCTAAGACTCCAAAATTACTGTTATCAGTATACGTTACAAAATGGTTGAAAAAATTACCAGTAGTATTAAATATTTTATTTATTTACTTCCAGACTGTAATCTAGATTTAGATCCAAAAGACAGATGTAACTTTTACAGAGATAAATAAGAAATAAATTTTCATATGCCCTAAAAAGTCCTAATATCTCACAAAACATAACGGACACATTACATCTCAAATTAATTCAATACCGAACAGAATTTTGGAATGAAATAGCATCTAAACTTAATATGTGGATCATAAGGCTTATTGTAAAGTAGTAGCAAAGTAAAAAGAAACATAAGAAAAACTAAAGAAACTCTCAGTCTGTTGAGATAAAACTTGTAAAAACTAAATTAATTTCAGTGATGTATAGTTACAGATTCAGAATTTTGACATTTGTTTATATTTTATAAACTCTACTTAGAGTCTAATTAACATCTAGAATTAAATATTTAAAAGAAGCGCAGGTTAATACATAAATTCTGGGTATGCCGAAAAAAGAATTCACAAACATTCAGACAAAATAGAGCATTTTCTTGCAATAAAAATGCTGTGTCTTAAAGTATAAATTTTTGATAATTTAGAAATAAAGGAATCAACTTTTCTGAATTGCGTATGAAGTCTCTAAAGACTTAAAAATCTAAAAGCACATTTATATATTTATTTTTTTTTTTCTCTCTATATATAATGTAAATTAGAGCGAGAAAGAGAACAGTTAAAGCAACTCAAGTTCATTTAATAACCTTGTAGAGTCACTAGGGTTTTTTTGAAACAGAAGAAAACCTTGGACCTGCCGAATGTGCTGACCATTACACCACGAAGGCATGTTAAGAAGACGGGAGAAATACCTTATAAACTAGTTAAAACTATTTTAGTCATTATAATAAAATTATAATTTAGCTCTAATGCACCATTAAGTGGAAGTGCAACAAAACTTTGCTGTATTCGCCTTACTGTTTCTTGGTCTTTCGCTTTCAAATTTGAGTTTACTTAAATATTTTCTTTCATTTTTTTCTTAACATTTCCTATTCCTTGGTTTGTGCTTCTCCGTAACTGGAAGATTTGAAATTTTTAAAATATGCTTTTAGAAATATATAAACATACATACATACACACACACACATATATATATATAAGAAAGAGGGGGATTTTCTTGCATTTTTTTAAAGAAAGAAATTAAAGGAATAAGTGAAAAAGATGGCAAAAAATATACGCATTTCGACATTTTTAAGACATGCTAAATTTCTTTACCTCTGAACTGATAAGGTTAATTTTTTTATCTGAAAGCCCCAGAGTTTTTTATAATTGCTCCTAAGCAACAAATAAAAAAGAGTCAAGAAACGAAAGATGCATTTTAAATGGATCAAGCAATATGTGCCTATTGGTAAGTTACCAGAAATGTTAAAATATTGAATTTAAAGTAACGCACATTAATTCAACTCTTTCAGAAGCGAGCCTGTAAGAATCATCTTGTGATCAGAAAGGAAGAACTTAAAAGGAAGGAAACGTTTCCATAGGAAAACGTAGAAATAGGGATAACGCAAACGCTCCTTTCCTTGCCAACTTTCTCCACAGCCCTGTCGCATACGCAGTGACAGTCCACCTCACATCAGATAGTAGGCAGGTAGGTAGGGGTCACAAGTGTGCCCACCCACCAACCACACTCTATAAGACACCAACGAGCGAGTTGGCCTCGGGGCCTGTTCGGGGTTGGCCGGTTTCTAGGGTGTAACCATCTTAACAGCGCTCGCTGAAG
>KK118332.1:809777-955012 GCA_000611955.2 Stegodyphus mimosarum | reverse complement strand
GCTCAGTCTGAGACCGAACTGGAATGCCAGGAGACTCCGAGTGAACCACAGAGATTTTTTACAAAGTGGTTTTTGAAATCGCTCTGTCAGAGGGACTTGGATTACTTGTGGTTGGATCCCAGGGTCGTTGGAGACTCGTCTTGAATAGTAGGTGAGTGCTTACATGAAGAAGTATCAGTGAGGATCCTTTTTTTTTCCTAATTGGATGCAAAACTCCTCTCGATAGCTTAGAATACTTTTTTTTAAGAGCGTAACGGGATTTTCAAGAAAATTTTCAAACTGAAATATATGTTTCCGAAGCAAACCATTTTCAAACTGTGAACTGAACATTAAAAAAATAAATAAATAAATAGATAAAAAAAATTATCACAAACCTTGTAAAAAATATCTGAAATCTGTTATCATTTTGATACAATTCCACTTAACACCGAACGGGATTTTCTTACACATTCATATATCTTCACTTTTATTATTGCAAAGTATGTGAATTCTTTCGGAGATTTTAATAATGCTAAATAAGCTTTAATCTAGAACGACGTTTTCCAAAACTAACACAACTGAAATTTAATTTTTTAAAGCAGTCCCATTTTATTTCTACCTTTAGTTTTTGGCATTTCATTGTTTTTGCCTGGAATATTTCTCCAGGTACACTCTTAAAATTAAGATGTCCTACTTCGTATTACATTTTATGATTTATTACTTTTAGACAGTATAATCCATTTTTACATTATTTTTAAAATGAATAATTTTACTACAGTATATTGCGATGTAAAATATTTTATTTATTAAGTGATGCACTTTTATTAACTGTTTGAAATATTTGTGAATGTTTTAAACCACTATTTTTTTTACAAGATTTTGAATTCAAAACTAATTCCATTTATCAAAATATTAGTGTGTTATGACTAGCTTGTTGCGCATGAAATATTTCAAAATGAGGGAATTATGAATCTCTTTGACATTGCTTTTAACACATAAATATTTTAAATATATTAGAAATGTATTCGACACTCATTTGTTTTATTTCATATTTCCCAATGCTATTTTAAAATCTGCGGCATTTTTCTGTCTTCGGGTATATTTTGGTAAGATTTTCTGCTCTTCACAGAAAGATTTCTTTGGTGCTTATGTTTCAAAATATTTTTTGCTATTGTTTCATTTCTACTGGGCTTACTAGGGATTTCGAAGTTCAATGATAAAAATAGCTGCATACTGTGTTATTCTGAAACAAAGTTTAAATGTCTTGCTCTTTCAAATTTGAGTTTACTTAAATATTTTCTTTAATTTTTGCTTAAAGTTGTGCTTAAAGTTTTGTTATAATAATGCAGCATTTTTCAGTTTATTATAAAACTATAAAATATCATTTCAGTTTCAAAAACTGAAATAAATTTAATACGAAATTTCATATTCAGTCGCAACATTTTCTACTAATTATCACTGATAGCCCGCTGATCTAATCTTTGGAAAATGTGAACGAAAGTTCAAACAACGTTAATGTGCATTAGGAATAAGATGTCTTTTAAAATAATTGCATTAAACTAAAGTAAATCTGGCAAATGGTCTTCCTTACAATATTAAGCTATGTTTTAACGATATCCACCTAAAAGCAAAATAAATAGTCAGAAATGAAGTAATAAGCACTTAATACAAGTAGAAAACTTTTAAGTTTGATTATTCTTCCAGTTTTAATAAAAAACATTACAGAGAAAAATATGCAGAAATTTTACAGTGAAAAGAAAAAGAAAATTTTGTAGAGAATTTAACACTTAGCAAATTCAAAGACATGAAACTCGGTTTATGCTTTCCCCAATCCGCTAATGAGAAAGAATACCATAAAACCTTCATTAATTAAGAATTTAAATTAGAATTCAAAGAATTGATTACTTTAAATTAGAGAACTTGAAATATATGAAATATTTGATGCCTTTATTATTTTTTAATTCTCTAATAATTTCACATAGCGTTACATTTTTAAATATATTTCAGTGGAAACCGTATACCTGCGCTGAAAGGAGAATGCTAGATTATGATTTAATGAAACAGTGATCACAGCAGGTGTTATTTTTGAATTAGAGTGAAAATATATAGACTTGTCAGATATCTAAACATTTTCAGCATATATATTAAAGTAAGAAGATATTCATGTTTTACGTTAGATAACTTAAAGATATAATAACTCATCTTAAAATCTCTAGTGCCATTTTATTTAGGAAATCAGATTATCTAAAAAATGCTCTGCAAAACGAGTGCTTTTATGCAAACGAGTACAAACGAGTTTTCTTTTATAACTGCATTTATAAAATGTTATATATTTCGATAAAGGCAAAAATTTCGCTAATAGATAAAATGTAATAATAAATTATCGCATATTTCAATAAAAAAACTAATTCAGAAATTCATGTTAACTGTACTGAAACATGCACTTAACAACATTTACGTTTCTTCGAAGATTACTATTCAGAAACTGCATTAATTTGACTTAATTAAAATTATTTTCTACGTAAGCTCAAAAATTACCGTTATGAGAAAATATTTTCTATTTCCAATAGCTCTCATATAATAGCACGACATGTTGAAGACACTAAAACTTAAAACCTATTCAAGCGACCTCAAGTCTGCAGATTTGTTTGGTTAGAATTAACCACACGTTTTGCAAGCATTTCACTTACGCATCTTATTCATTTGGCATTTTATTCTTAACTTTTCATTTATTAAAACAACTTATTATCCCAAATGAGCGTTAGATCATAAGGACTATCAGTCTCGAAACGGCATTTTGCGTTGAATCACTTAAAACGCTGAATCATTTTTCAAATTTTTGCCACCAAATATTAGAGCCCTGTATTATATTTAAAGAAATTAAATAATGAAGAATCTACATAAATGTATATATGTTGCTCGCATCGTGAAAAAACGATTACGGTACCTAGAGCCATCAAATTTTGAATAACGTAAACCTCCACCCGAACATGGGCACCTGCAAGCCCGAATTTTGAATTTCGAAACTGGTTCGTTATCTATTTCACAATTTGTAAAACTTTAGCAAGCAAGAAATGGCAATACCGGGCGAAAAAGAAAACATTTTTATCTCTAGCGCGCGAGACTGTGTATCTCAAATTCTTTAGATATACTGTTTTTAAATATTTTTTGATAATGCTGCTGATTTGAATTTTGTGTGGTTTAAGTGCAAAGAACATGATATTTACTAAATAAAGGGAAAACAGAAAACGATTAAAAAACGCCCGTTTGGAAGTAATATAAAATATGAAAGCTTTCAGATTTTTTTGTGTTATTTTTATTTCTCATTTTACAATATACTGCTTTTGCTGAAATTTCTATAAAAATAAGTAAAAATGACGCTATAGGTCATACATATTTCGCGAGTAGCCTTAACATTTAAATATCTAGCTCATCTGTTCAGTATTCTTTACTGTTAATAATACACATACTATAAAAATACGATGGAATGCAATAAAAGTTTCAATTTCCAAAACATCTCTGCTGTTGGTAGCATTTCACACAAGCAACCGAAATCTCATCTATTAAAATATTCAGGCAACCGAAACAAAATGCCGTATAAAATTCCAGAGAGTACTTATGCAGGTTCGATAAGGAGATTAATTCCAACGAAAACTGTCTTCCGTAAAAGAGTACTGTGGAAGTTTTTGAAAAAAAAAAGAAAATAGAAAGTTGTTTGAAGTGCCTCTTCCGTAGAACCGTATTTTCACAGCATTTCAGCGCGTAACTTCAATTTATCGAGGAAAATATTTCACGAAGTAATGGATAATGGGTTGGCTTTTGAGAACATCTTATTGATTTTTATATCTGTTTAGTATGCATCATTTGCCTTACTTGAAACATAGTGAATAATAAGATTTTCAGCTGATGTTTTATCTTTGGGAGGAGATCATTTTCTACATGTTCATAATTTCTCAGCAATTCTTGATATTAATTTCTAAATCCAAAAACCATAGTACGTATTTAAATAATTAAATAACTAAATATCTGAGTCAATAAGAAAAATTAAAGCAACTAATGTTTCATTTTAAATGTTTTATTTCGTAAATGTTGAAACAAACTGACGGCATTTAATAGGATGCAAACTAGAATAGGCTGTCAGCTTTTTAAACATCGTAAACTGAATTGTTAATTGCAAAGCATGAGAATGAAAGGAACCGTTTGAATTTTATGTTGTCATTTTCTGATTTTGCAGATTTTTTTCCAACAACGTTTTGATTCTCCTATAATGAAACCTTGTATCATATACTGGCGAGTTTGATTTTGAAAATAAACTTTCTTACTCTCTTCAACATTTCAAATGCTGTTCTTTCCAGAAATGGGAATTTTCTGAAACCTTCAAGAAATTCAGCATCTACTGCATCTTCTAGAAGTTCACTTTATTTTAAAACATTTTAAATTACTTCATTAAAATTATTTATTTTCAATCACAATCCTTAGTAGATATTTTTTATTTGGAGACTCTAAAGCTAAAATATGTTGCTGTCACCACGTCTAGCTTTAATCGTATTAATGCATGAATATAAGTGTCAGTTAGTTATTGTTAGAGAATGAAAAATACTTACCAGAGAACGAAAAACACTCACAAATCAAAATACTTCTACGGTTAAACTAACTTTGAGTTTAAATAAATTTTCCATGTCTTAGACTTCCGGATGAATTTTTCCTCATGTCTTAATTAATAAAATCAGAACTCTGAGTACATAGCTAAATAAACAACAAGAGATTCTGCTCTAAGAGCAGAACTAGCGAATATAAAGTGATATCTGCTTCTCGTACGAATGGCAGACACCACTGAGTCATGTATATTTCAAAAGTTTCAGTTTAGGACCAAACTCTTAACGCTGACTTGCACAACTCGTGTTTAATGTTTAGTCAAACTTAAAACTAACCAACTGGTAGAAATATTACTGTCACCGGAGAACAACAGAGAAACTTTACTACACCCGATTCAGTATGTCAGTCCTTTCTCTCTTAAAATTAGATTTTTATTCTTACTTATAACCCTTCTCTTTTACATATTCTGGTGGAGTAAACGAAATAACAGGAGTATAGGACAGACTTCAAGACAACGTGATAGTTAAAATGAATCTTTTTACTAACTGTCTGCTAGTCAGTAACTAAAATGTATTTAACTGTTCTTGCGTGCAATTAAAAGAAGTAACTGAAATACTTAGAGCACTGATAGAAATCTCTGCGACGTGAAATTAAACAGGTAATGTGTTATGCAATTCAAATTGGCTCTTAACTTACAGGGAAACATTATGTTAAAACGATTCTGATACGCATATGAAACACATAATTCAGAATTAATTACCGTTCGAAAAGATTAAATAAGTCAGTAAACTAAAATTTCAGGACACTTTCAAAAATATTGCGTAAAATTAATCTCATGTTATTGGGAACAAAAACAATAATCCTTTCGATGTTTTCTAATGCATTGCTTATTTGCATATCCTCGTGTTGAGAAAACATCGCGGACAGAGTTTCGGAATATAGAGTAGCTTGAAAGCAAAATAAAACTGGTAAGCGTAGGAACAAAATATTTAATAAGAAATTAAGTTTCATGTCTCCATCATGCTACTGTAAATCAGAATTTGTTTTATCCTGACACACGTTCAAAGTGGCTCCAGCAGTGGCTGAGTACCCAGCCCGCTGAAAGCTGCGACTACAACCCCAGTTCTATCCCAGCCGAATGGGCTGACTGCACAGTTGGTTTACGTAGGTCACCAAAATGTTTCCTGTATTTCTAATGCTCCTTAGCTTACCAGAGGTATGTGCAAATCAAAGCTTTTCTGCTTGAGTAACAATTAAAATGACCATTTAAAATTTTAACGGTTTCAGATTCCAAATGTATCTAAAATGGATTTTAGTAAAATCTTCATCATCATCCATGCGCATATTTACATCAACTTTCGTTCAGACAGACGACTTCAATTTAAATCTTTTGAAATGCATTTGAAATGTTGAATCAATTTTAATCTTTAAATATATTTGCCTTATCGAAATTCAACATCACGAAATTTCTGGTACTTTTTTAAGCCTTCTGTTTCGTTTAAGGCGCCTGATGTAAAATGTGAAGAAATAGAGTTCAAAGGGATTCTTGCGCGTTAAATTCCATGGGTTTCATGAACACTTGTATAGATAATTTTATACCGACATCAATTATTTTTTATTTATGCCATTTCCGTATGGAAAAAAAATAAATATCTGTGCAAATACGAGGCACGTCCAGAAAGTAAGTTCCGTTTCAATTTATCTCCGCTGCAGCTCTGCGATCGCAGTTCCGCACATGCGCAGTAGACGCTCTGTATCAAGGAGAAGAAACGCGCGCCATTTGGAGATCGCTGTCAGTCACGTACGCTTTGTTGTGCTTGTTTACAATGTCGGTGTTGATTGAAAATCCCGCCGCTTGTGAAATCAGATCTGTGATTCGTTTTCTGAATGCGAGGAAAGTGAAACCTAGTGAAATTTATCGGCAAATTTGCGATGTTTACGGACCAAAAGCGATGAGTGATTCAATGGTGAGAAGATGGGTCCGAAAGTTCAATGACGGACGTAGTGATGCGCACGATGAAGAACGAAGTGGGCGTCCATCTTTGGTTACAGAAGAACTGGTTCACGCGATTGATGACAAGATCCATGAAAACCGAAGGTTTACAATTAGTGCTCTCGCTATGGAATTTCCCCAAATTTCACGATCACTAATGCATGAAATTGTTACCGAAAAACTGAAATTTCGTAAACTTTGCTCACGTTGGGTACCAAAGATTCTTACTGAGCAACACAAAACAAAACGGATGGGTAGTGCACTTCAGTTTTTGACCCGTTATGCTGAAAGCGGTGAAGAATTTCTGACACAGATAGTCACAGGAGATGAAACTTGGGTTTCTTACGACACCCCTGAAAGTAAGCGGCAATCAATGGAATGGAGGCACACTTCATCCCCAGCAAAGGTTAAGCCGAAGCAAATCTTGACACCTCGAAAAATGATGTGCACAGTGTTCTGGGACTGGAAAGGCATCTTACTCATTAATTTCTTACCGCGTGGTCAAACAATCAGAGCAGATGCTTATTGCGAGACACTTCGGAAATTGCGCCGTGCAATTCAGAATAAGCGCCGAGGATTGCTGTCAAAAGGTGTTGTTTTTCTTCACGACAACGCACGACCACACACTGCAAATGTGACGAAAAACCTCCTACAGGGATTTGGCTGGGACGTGTTTGACCATCCTCCGTACAGCCCTGACCTCGCTCCTAGCGACTTTCATCTGTTCTTACATCTTAAGTCTTTCCTTGGCGGTCAACACTTTAACAATGACGACGAGCTGAAAGAAACTGTTTCCAACTGGTTGAAGACACAGGCGGCAAATTTCTATGAAGAAGGTATACAAAAACTTGTGCCACGCTATGACAAATGCCTGCAATATTTCGGCAGTTATGTGGAAAAGTAGTTTAAGAGTTGTTGAATTTTGTGCAATAAATAACTTTACTTTTGTACAACTTACTTTTGTACACAATTTACTTTTATTACCAAACGGAACTTACTTTCTGGACGTACATTGTATATAAGAATAAAAAGACCAAAATTACTCACACAACATTAAAAGAGGCAATAAATACCAGTGAGTAATTTATTATTAAGCAATGGCATTATGGACTTTCAGAATGTTTGATTTATGTAAGCAAAGGAAATTATTATTGGATTGTTGAAAACAACACGTATAGACCCTAATAATTTCTTTTGAAAACCTGCAACTCAGGCTAAATAGTACTACAAATGAATTTTCTGAGCATTTCAGTTTTCGAAAATAAGGCTGTTGCATCCATTCTCAGAGCAGATCATTATTTTACAACATTTCATTTACTTGAAAGCAAATGTAATTTTCGATTAATATAGCTGCATAATAATGAATTTCTATTTTTACGAATATTCGTGCAGCTTTCTCAGAAATTACTTTCTATTGTTATTAAGTTTATGCATTTTATCTCTTATACCCAGGGAATGCGTAACGGTTAACAAACAAGTAGAAAATTTCCATTCCTGGACTGAAAGGGTCATTCCATTATTTTTGTAAAATCATTTTGTCTTACTATGAATTAATTTTCAAGTACATTTTCTTTCATCTACAAAATCATTCATATTTAATACTTATAGCAATATACTTAAAGCAAGGCAGTATACTTAAAGTAACGATAAAACATTCAAAAGAAAGCTCTAAATAAAGAAATTTTCATTAAAGTTTAGAAATACCTGAAACAAATTTTAATCTTTTTTGAGAACATAAATCACATTTTTTTCTCATTCCACAAAAAATCGTTGTAGATAGGGCCCATCGAAAAGATCGTTGTGTCAGTACCATGGAAGTAAGAAGGAAACGACTAATTCTTAACTACGTGGTCAGCACCAAGAATGCTAGTCAGGAAACACTGTCAGGAAGGATGAGATTTTTAAAGGAAAGGAGACAGTTCCGTTAGACAGTTGTTTTTTTTTTTTTGCTCTTTTCCCTTGTTAATGAACATTCCCTTGTTAATGAACAAATGTTTTCTTCCACTAATCATTACATCAGCGAGGTGGCTGAAACTAGCTATATTTCTGCTTTTCTAATTCATTAGGTTTAAGTAATGTTTATTCTGTATTTCAAATTCAATGCATTTTGGATTTTTTATTACAAAATTTACAGCACCACGCATGTAAGAATGTGTGGTTGGCTAAGGCTGCGAAAAATGTTTAAACCTTTTGCTAATATAAAACCATTTGCGATCCCCGAGATATTTATGCAGTAGGTTTGGTTTGGTTTGGTTCAGTTAATTATGGCAAAGTAAAATAGATCTGTCTGCCTAAGGATAGGTATGCCTTCATGGAGGACTATCTAAAGGAAACTGGCTCGCATACTAGTTTAAACATGAGAAAAACTACTAAAACGCTCATGCAGCCAGCCCGTTCGCCTGAAATCGAACCCAACTAGGAACTACCAGTGTTCAGCAATTTTAACGCTCTGTCGCTTATGGGTTTCATGCAGTTGGGGCACGGTCTTCAACACAACGGGTTCGAACACAGGCGTAGCCACTGGACATTCAGATACTTCTTTAAGAATAAAATATTGCCATATGGGTCTTTAGAATGCGAGAGTGGTGCATGAGTGGCATGACTGTCAAAGCAATCCAAAAAAGCAGTTTTAAGACAAACGTACGCACATATAATTTCTGCAAAAATTAGAAAATTAGTGAGAGGGACATTTAGATGCCGGTTTGCTAATAAAAACCTAGAATCATCATTCATTTGAAAAATTCTTTACGAATAAAATCTATCAACTCTTTTTATAGCAAAACTGTCTGTATTTACATCAGATTATGTTTGTAAAAGTTTGGTTCTAAAATTTTATGAAACTTGAGTAAAAAGGTAGACGAAAATATTGCGATATTGTGTGTTTATTATGATACTTCCTCCCTATAACTGCGAGTTAAATCAAATTAGTGTCCATTTTTTTAAATGACGATGTAAACTACGCTGTACGCTGGAAAAGTTGTCTTTGCAGTAGGATCAAAAGAAAAATCTCAGACAATCAATCAAATAATGCATTTTTTATTACTCGAGAGATACTCAAGAAGTTGTATCACATCGTAAATAAGATAATAATATCCTATCTTGATTTATAAATAATTAAATAGCAGTAATTACAATTCATTTCCTTTGAATATTATACATAAAAAGAAAGGTATAAAAATGCTTCTTATACAAAGACGTTTTATACAGATGTAAAGAATTAGCTATAGGCTTTTCTCATAAACGTAGTTGTTGTTTGATTTTGACTGATTATGGATTCCTTTTTTATAATTACTACAGATGCGTTCTTAGACATCTGAATCTAGTTTAAATCTTAAATCTTAACCTAGTTGCCTCTAAAACTGACCCCATGACCACAGAATAAAAATTTGCGAAATTTATAAGCGACAAAAAGTTCATAGAAATATGTTCTAAGCATTAATACCATCATATTACAAAGGGGAAAAATCACTTCATATGTTTTTCGTTATATGATTGTAATAAATTCAGATCACATGTGATCTGAATTTATTACAATCATGTGCAAGGATTGTAATAAATCCTTGCACATTATTGCAATCAATGTGCAAGGGATTGAATGAATTTTAGCTTTCAAAGAAATGTTAATATTTTAATGTCCTTAAGGCAATCAACGTAAAGACTGCCCATTACTTGGGTATAAATAACTAGAAAATTCTCAATTCTTATCTGATATTCTATAGTAAAAGATCTATCTTCTTCGGCTCCATTTTTTTTTCAGCACTGACGCTGTTTCGCTTATCCTAAATTGAACGACCACAGCGCTACTCTTTGAAATAATAAGAGGTATGGTAAAAGGACAAAATGCAAGTTTTTCTATGCAAACATTTTTAAACAGCGACAAGAAATTTAAAAATCGTTTTGCGCAGGATGATCGAAAAGTCACACACAGTGTTCTCTAAAGTAGTCTTTTGATTTTTATTCAAAAAAAGAAAAATTATCGAAATTTGGAAAGGTTAATAATTTTGTTTCGTACAATTTAATTAGGTTTGAATACCTCAATTATAAAGTCTCCCAGTTTTCTTTTTTATTTTCTTATGTTTACTTAAGAGATTACATTAATTACTAGTTACATTAACAAGTGAAACAACGGAATGCATAAAATGAATTTACTTCAGAATTAGTAGCTTTTGTTTTCTTATTACGTGCTCCGCCCTTAGGCACTACACGGAAAAGGAGGCCTGCCTGGTGGAGGTCTTTTCAAGGGAAACTGCCTCATATTCATGTTATACATGGACAAAACTACAAAAATCCCTATGCAGCCAACCCCTTTGCCGGGAATAGAACCCCGGACCGAACTATGAGTGTTTAGCGCTTTTACCGCTCGGCTGTTGATAGGCAACTGGTAGTTTTGCTTTCGAATTATGCGATCAGATTCTATTTGAAATTAACACAAAATAAAAATTGAAAGCTTTTAATTAATAATTGTAAATCGCTAATAATAGGTGATATTTTAATATCACCTATTATTAGTGACCTATATTTGCGATCACCTATTATTAGCGATTTAATTTCTGTCGTCATTTATAGTAACAAATTTTCAGGAAATTTATGCAACATCGTTAAGTCAATTTCAGTGCATATTAGTATTATGAAATGTCCCCTATTATTATTATTATTATTATTATTATTATTATTATCATCATCATAATTATTATATTACATTAGATATTTCTTTTAATTTTCATAAAACTTCCCTGAGAACGAAAGCTTCATTTATTCTTTTTTTAATCCACTAAAAATGACTAAAAAATGGAATCCTTGAATCTAAAATATTATTTATTTATTTATTTGTCATAACAGTACTGCAGCTCTAAATAATGAACTTATTCTGCCCCCTCCCTTGCAGCCTAGACACTGATCACACCCTAACAGCGGTTCTGAGAAATATATGATATTTTATCTCACATCAAAGCTCTCCAAAACTAATCAATAATTTGCTATGTTTTGAATTTACTCACGAAGCGGGAGTCCTGCCACTTGTTTGTGATTCTCCTGTGATAATGAAGTTGTTAAAATGAAACTAAAAAGGAATGAGAGAGAAACGTGTGGTGTAAAATAACGCTTTCGTAAGCCATATTTCCCGAAACGTGGTTCAACGAAAATAATCAGAAAGTTTCTAACACTTCCTCCCTAACAATGTAATCTCATTACTATGCTAGTTAAATGAAAGAAACTCCTTTCATCTCAGATTCAGAACTGATCTTATATTTGAAACAATTGAATTATTAGAATTAGAGTATAATGTTCCAGATTTTACTGCTTTTAACTTGAGATTTGTGAAGATTTACGTCATTGTATGCAGATGCTACTTAGAAAAATCTTTGCTTTAGTAATTATTTAACGTCGTTAGTCTGAGTTGCGTAACCGTATTAACTAATTGATATATTTTGTTTAATTATTTCTTCGCCAAAATTAATAAAATTTCATAAATTTGCATTATTTGTTTTGTTAATATTCACTGTATTGAGGTTTCCACACCGAATAATTCAACATCACTATTCTAGTTACTTGTGGCCACAAAGTAAATCGAAAATTAAGAAATAAATGCTTCATAAGACCAAAATAGGAGGCGCACATTTACATGTTATAGCAGCTCTATATACAAAATTTCAACACTCTGAGACTACTCGTTTTTGAGTTATGCGAGATACATACATACGTACGTACTTACATACGTACAGACGTCACGAAAAAAGTCTCATCTGAATCCGTTTTAAATCCATTTTACAATATGTTTCGAGAAAAAGAGTTTATTTTGTTCTTACCTAAAGATGTCACTCAAAAACTTCGTCCAAATGGATTCGAGAGATTTCTTTGAGATACGATACCCGAATTAATTTTTCGCGATTGCGATTCTTCCTTTACTTCGTGCTACAAGGAAGTAAAAAGACGACACCGTATTCTTCTTTCCACATTAATTTTTAAGCTTTTAATAATGTCGTAGAATAGACTCGGAAAGATTCGATAAAATAAAAAATTCTACTTAAATTATATCGCCACCTATTTTGCACTATTTCGAGAAGCAAAATACAAATTACTCATATGTTTATAATTAGGCAGTTAAATAAACATGCGCTGAATGCAAGAGGAAGAGAAAACAATATATTACCTTCTTTTGAAACAGATAATATATCACAAAATAAGCTAGTTAACTAGTCCATGAAAATGTAGATCTGTAACAGGCATTTCTTTTCCCGGAGAGATAACTGAATTATGTGAAAGGAAAGATGAGAAACAGGGCGAACAGGAGTTCGCAATGATGGATGAGCGTCTAGATTTCTGTCGCTACGAGTAGCTGTTTATCTCCTGCAGAGGAGAAAATAAACATTCACGGTATGCTGCTAAAGCTGAAATTGATACAAGTCATTTGAATAAAGCATTTATTCTTTTTCTAGTTCATCGGAGTTTTAATTTTTTAACATATTTTATAAAAACTTACTTTAATGAAATCTTTGCTTGAGAAAATATTCCTGTTACTGTAAAAATGTGCTAAACGTTTAAGCGTGGACTCGTTTATTCTTATCTTTTCTTTTCAGTTGCCATCTATGGAGGGGATAAATTGTTATGAATTAAACTAAAATCTGAGAGATAACTTAATGACATCCTCTTGGGAATATGTAAATCAGGCTCATACATAATCTTTACTAATGAATTCATTTATCTTGAAAATTCGCGAATTTAATTTCTGTATGTTTTCAAGCAATTAACTCTTAATTATTTTTAGTTTCTATACAATTGTAGTTTACAGTAATGGATATTGTGAAATATATGAGCAATAAATATACACTCACTGACGAGTTCACGAATTCAAAATTGTAAAGATTTGCCAAGATTGCGTCAAGAGGCCGCACTCACGTAGCGGGAGTTAGTCTTTAATACACTGCGCGTACGGCAAAATCGGGTTGCGATAAAAATAAATGTGTTATGTACAATTCAGATTAAGAAACTAAGTGTGATTTGTACGACCTAAATATTATTGCAAATAAAACGAAAAAAAAAGAAACAAATGTTAATTTGAAGAATTTTTATAAAAGCTTAATATTTGCGTTGTATAATTATGTTTTTAAAAACTGGTTTGCTCTGGGACAATGACTGACGCATCTCTGTTACCAGTTTTCCATTAAGGAGCTCAGGCGTTTTCAGTACCTCTGGCTAATTCAGATCTCAGTAATTTCAGTGATCTCTGTTTCATTTCTTCATTTCGTTCAATCTGCATTGTAAAATCAGGCAGTTTCTGGGACTTTTTTAACAATTTTTTAACTTCTTATAAGTTAAAGGCGCTTTATCTGTCTGCTGGTGTCACTGTCAGCTGGTGTTATCAGGCTATACAATTGTTTATTTGTTATTTCTGGATTACTTGTTTGATATCGCCTTCTATATCTGAGAATCCTGTACTGCCATTTGCTTTTGCAATTGGTATGATTCCTTTAGCCTAATTTGTATCTATCAAAATCCAGTGTTGATGAAAGAATGTTGAACCGCGTATGAATGAAATTCTAGCGTTGGACAAGTTAAATGGAAACAATTACGATAATGTCTATATCTGAAATCGCGTTCCACAAATATGTGTTTGGCAAGGGTTTATTGCACCGTCATTTGGGAATGGCATGGTAAGCAGAGCGTTTTAGAAAGAATTCGGATGCATTAAAAGTATAATTGTAAACAGGGGAATTTTATTGTTCTTTAGGGAAAAAAAACCTTTGTTAAATAATTATATTTTAGCATAAAGAACAAACGAAACTGAAAGAAAAGCTATGGAAAGAGCTCAAAGAAAAGCATTTGAACTTGTTGTCAAAGGCCTTCCCTGAAGATAATGTAAAAAAAATCTCGGCAAAAGACATTCAAGGTGCAGAAATTGACTGCTGAGTTTCAAATGTAAGCAAATGGCGGTTCGTTAGGCTTAGCTCGCCATTTAAAGTTTTAAATATTTGATAATTCTACAACAGTTGCATGGAGATTAACTGTAGGCATAAAAACCTTAACCGAAACATAAGGACAACATAATTGAATCTCTTTTAAAGAAAAAAAATGCACAATTGACCAACATATAAGAATAAAAAAACTAAGCTCACCGAACCAGGTAACAGAGTGGGAATTTATATATATATATACGACTGGTGCAACCAATTGCAAAGAAAAAGGAGAGGCACAAATACATGTTATGGCAATCCCATACACAAAATTTCAGTGTTCTACGGCTACTCGTTATTGAGTTATGCGAGATGTACGTCGTGAAAAAGTCTCTTCTGAATCCATTTTACAATCCTTCTTGGTAGAAGGAGTCCTTTAATCTATCCACAGGTAAAGATGTCACTCAAAAACGTCGTTCAAATGCTTTCGAGAGGGGTTGAAATGGATATTTTCGTTGAAATATGATATTCGAAATTTTTCGTGATTGCAATACTTTCTTTACTTCGTGCAAGGAAGTGAAAATGATTTATAACGAACATTAGCAAATTTTTGTAATAATAAATTTTATTTCCTAATGCTTTGGTGTATTATTTACTTAATTAAAGGAAATTTTTTACTGTATATTACTCCGTAAAAAATAAATTTTTATGTGCCTTAATAACTCATATTCTGGTCTATCTTTAACGATTCAAGAAATATTCGTGCGTTTCGCTTCTTCTAAGAATAAATCTTTTGTTCCACTGAAACTATCGCCATATTTTTTATTTTAAAATATGTACTATAAACGGAAAATATATGGAACATACATATTTTCCTACTTAATCGAAATTCAAATTACATTAGACGCAAGTAGTCATTCTTTTGGACATTCGTTGTTAAAAATATCTTTCTGTTCTCCCTTTAAGTTAAAATTAAATTATGTTTAAATTAAAATAAAAATTATCAATCTTTCTTCAAACACAGACTAACATTTTTTGCTTCAATTTTAAGAGAATCTGTATTCCAGGTTGAATTAATAAATCGCATATTAATTTCTAAGGCATTTTATGAGAAATTCTCTTGTATATTAAGCGATATAGTTAGATTTTATTTATTCTGAGTTTTAAGATATGGATGTGCTATCAAAGTGTGTCAGAAGTTAAATTGATACCTTAATGACTTTATGAATTGAGTGAATGAGAACTAAAGTTTAGATGATACATTTTAGGCTTTAAATCAGAGAAATTCTGTAATTTGCCAATTCCTAAGGTTTCCTGTTCTCAGACTTTTAAGCGCGTAGTGCTTAATCAAGCCTTTGAAGATGTTTTTAACGATATTCCTAAACAGTGAAAAGTTCATTTTGCACTAATAGTATTTTAATAATTCCATCAAATGACGCACATGAAGACTTTGAGGTATGCCCACTAATGACAGTACCATTAGTTATCTTTCAGTCTCTAGTTTCATTGCCATTGCTTTTGATATATTAGGAAAAAAAGCAGAGTCTGTTAATGATAAGAGTTTTGAAAAGCGCTCCACATATACATCCGAAATTTGAATCAGCATTTCCTCCGATACTTGATCTGTATAAATTCATATTAATTCTGGCGGGAGGGGAATGTTAACTGCACGGCGAAGCAAATATTGATAATAATAAGCAAAGAAATTCTTTTAGCTTTACTTTTAAAAAGAAGTTTTAAAGCATTTGAAAAGGTGATTGAATAGTTCAAATAGTCATAGAAAAAATATTCTGTTTCCGTGTTCCTGAGTGACTGAATTGCTGAAGCTTGCTAAAAATGATTTGCTGTTGAAACTAAGAGACTGATAGTTTGGATACATAGGATCGTTTTATTTGCAGGCTACACTAAATAAAAATTGACCTTTTCCAAATGTTTTTAAATTTACATTTGCATAACTGAATTCAGTTAACGATTTTTATGCTGAAAAAAATTAAATTCTGTAAAAATATATTAACAAGTGTCCCTTGGCGAAAACTGGCGATTTTTGGCGGAACACGGACACCGAGTTTGTGCAATTCTTTAACTAGTAATTCCAACATAACAAGTCAAAGAATTGCACAAACTCGATATCCATGTACACATCGACCTATTTTCACTTAAAAAAAATCAGAAAATTGGACAAACTTGGCATTTCCCACTCCCTTGACTTTGTCAATTTACACATCGAAGTATTTTCACTTAAAATGTCAAAGGAGCAGCCAATTCTATACTATAGCCAAACCAAAAATGTATAACCCCAATAAACTACATTTTTAAATCAAACAATGAAATAACATAAAAAAGGAAATTCGTCTTAGCACTACACAAAGGAAATATCCATTTACCTTATTTATTAATTTTTGTGTCTTCAGTCAAGCAAAAGTCCTTAACAGCCTCCAAAAATTTCCTAAAATTATTACTTGAACTAGAATCTATATACTGGCGTCGCCACATAAATTCACAAAAATAACAGTCAAAAATATTATCGGTAGTGCCGGCATTCTCTCGCGTTCGACCATACGTATTTCCTTCCTACAAATAGGACATTTATAATGGCTTACAAAGTAAACCTTCATTTATACACCAGGTGAATTAACGCTTTTTCTCCTTTCGTTCCAAATCGTACGAAAATTCAAATTAATCTTACCACATTCAGCCATTTTACCGTAACTGACCATAACCGTATTTAAAACTAAAGAACTGTTATGCACGCAGGTGCATGAACAACATTGGCATGCCATTTCAGAAAAAGTCCGATTTTGTGTGAAAATACCTATATTGGAACAATGCTATAGATAAAGGTAATACATATCCTGAGTCGTTCTTTCGAGATATGGAAAACGCAGTTTGAACTTCTTCAATCGGCCCAGTAGAACGACGGATATAGAACTGTTCCATTTTTTTTTGGCAGTGTACTTTAACCAGGTTTGGTAAGGGACAGTAAACTTTTAAGGTAAGAATGATTTCGAACCGTATTTGGCAGAATGTAGCAAATTGAAGTAAACAGAGATATCTTTTCCAAAGAGTACGTGATACGAAATGAAAGGAAATTTTGTTTGGTGATTATTGTAATCGATTGCATTCTCAGTATAACAAAAGCTCAGTCTGCAGTCATCGCTGTAGTTTGTAAGTTACGCATTGTTTTAATTCGAAAAATAAATTTCAAATTTCATATCATGTGAAATGACAACAGGTTTCAAAATTGATAAACAGACCGCTTACTTGATTAGATGAGCAAGTTTGATTTGGTAGGGGCAACTTACTTACTATCGCAACCATCTTGGTGCAATTGGGCTAGTTTTTATGGATGAAAATTAAAAGTTACTTAGCATGTGCAAGTTTGTGATTTTCGAGCCTTCGTTTTTAGAAAGATTCCCAAGCAATCGATATTTATAGAACATTTGGTAAAAAATATCAATGTAAGAAAAGAAAGCATACTTTAGTAGCTTAAAATACAAATTTGAGTAATTAAATAAGGTTTATACCATAAATAAAAACAAAATAAAGCACATTCTTCTTCAATTTTTTTGTAATTTTTTTTCATTATTCTTCTCCTGAAGAACACAACGATCTCTTAAAAAAAACTTCAGCGAACTGTAGACTCGACTTTTTGCAATCTTCGACAACAGCGGCTATCTAGAAAACACATTTTCGTCGTTGCTCCCTTTGGAAAATTTTCAGCAAAATCCTATACTACTGTCAAAATTATACCGTACTTTCTTCGATTGCTGGTAAATTCCCCAAACTCATACTTTAAAAGCAAGTTTAAGGCAAAAAATATCACGATTTGTGTATAAAAACTGTTGGTTAGGTTATAGGTTATTCAATTATGGCAAAGCACACGAGGGCTATCTGCCTAAAGGGAGGGATGCCTTCGTGGAGGACTTTCTAAGGGAAACTGGCTCGTATATACGTTACACATGGGGAAAACCACGAAAACGCCCATGCAGCCAGCCCGTTCGCGGGATTCGAGCCTCGGACCGAACTACCAGTGTTCAGCGTCTTTACCGCTCGGCCGCTGGTGGGCCATATAAAAACTGTTGGAACTTGGAATATAACAAAACAAAACGCGCAAGATAATGGCGCCGTTGCTTGACTAAAACGATTGTTATGGGCATGGTTGTCAGAAGAACGATTACTCGCACTGTTGCCAGAGTTTGGCACTCTCTGAAAATCTGGCTACTTCTACTAAGATGGTTGCGATAGTACTTAAGCACCTACTAGGGTAAAGCAAAGTGATGCACAAAATAGAAAAGCTAAGTCATAGACATTTAGTAGCGAATTAAAAAGAAAAAGGAAAAGGGGGGAATGGCGGCTCCAAAAATGGACAAATCCTTATTTTTTCCACTTTCCCGTAATTCGATAGCGTAATACTTTATCATCATCATCATTTCTTCAGTATTGCTTAACAAGTTCCTTTCAAACTATGAGTCGATAATACGTATCACTTTTATTGTAGGTTAGTATATTATTATCAGGTTAGGCTTTCCCCGTCATAAATATATTAGGCATTGCATTAAATTTATTGAATTTGTTAAATGATCAATATATTATTATGAGTTGCAGTTATGTGTGCTCTTCAAACGCCTTCGCATAAAAATCTAAAGTTCGGTACTTCAAAAGCAGTCGTAGGAAATTTTACTGCCTTAATATATAAATAAAATCATTCAGCTTAAATTAAGAATGATAAAAGGACTGTAGTATTTGATAAAATATATAGTATTTAGTAGTATATAGTATTTGATAAAACTGTTAATATTTTGTCATGAATGGGATAATAATTCATTTTATATTCCCATGTGAACTGCACTAAAAGATGAAAGCTCCAGAATGTTTTGAAACGATTTTATTTCATTCCATCCATTTTAAGCAAAAGATATTCGAAACATTTTAATTTTTAAGCATTTTCATCGCAAGTTGTTCTAAAACTTACCAGAATGTTATCGAACTAAATTTCCTCACTGTGAACACTAGAGAATTAATTGAAAATGTTTGATTTCCTAGAAGGTAAACTTAATAGAATTCGTAAGCCCATCCATTGTAAGTAGTAAAGCTGAATGAATACTTAAGCTATTCTATTTATAATCAAAATGATGCGAATGAAATCTTACTATGACGACTGTTAACTTCTATATCGTGGGTTTACATTTATAGTTAACAATGCCATTTCCACAAACTAATATAAACATTACAATCACTGTAGCTCTATAATTTCAATTTTAAACGAATTAAGCTCAAAGATATCAGCGATATGAAACGATTGTGAAACTTTCTGATCGTCTGTAAAGGAATTTTTCTAGACACAATACAATGACATTACAATTAAAATCATATCTTTAGTATAAAATGTTTGTCATTGTCAAAGAATAAGTCCTCGTAATTCTTAGAGAAAAAAAGTCTGAAAATTATTTGATACAGGAAGTATAATATAAAGTGAAAATGGTTGCAATTTTTAAATATTAATTTCCATTTAGCAGTCCAATTGTAAGGTTCTACTGTCTACCTGATATGTAGAATCTGGAGAAATAGTGATTTCACAGAAGAAATGTTAAAAAGTATCCTTTATTAAACTCTTTAAATTACTTAAAATGCGCCATCTTGACGCTAACATACTACGCCTCTGCTTAGGTGGTAACTGAAACAGTAGAATGCAACTCAAAATTGGAGATATTCACAGTTAACTAGAATTAAACTACAGGGCTTATACAATCCTGTATCCTACAGCGTGTAGATGAGTCTAGCCGCAGCAATGTAATAGCTATTAAGCCACGTCTAACTAGCAATAATTGCTAAGCGAAAACTTGCGTATAAGCACGCACAGAGATTTCCCAGACTCTCTCTAACTTTGCCTACTGGAACGTTAATATTTAAACTTATTCTTCCACTGGTAGAATTTGCATTTCTTACGCGCGCTACCAAATTTAAATATTCTGGCACTGCCAATTAGGGGAATGAAGGCTTATAGGAAAGTAAATTCAAATTAAATTTAACTAGTTATTTAAAATAAATATAAATCCCTGCACAGTATTATCATTCTCTTCCCAAGAACTGAAAGAACTGTTTTAACATTGAGAATTCTTACTGACATAAATCCCACGATAAATTTATCGTTCTGCAAATTATTCGCATCTGCTTAGATTCTTAGATTTTCTGGGCGAGGTTTCAGCTTGATTTATTCTAAGTAGAACTATTATATTGAATTACCTTAACTAGAAGAAAACGTCAAAGTGAAATTTGAATTAAAGTATTTAATTTGTTTTTACAACCAGTAGAATTACAAATGAAAAAAAAAGTTACAACATAATATCAGTTGCAAATTGCTGGGTCGTATAAATGTTAGAGATTCATAATTCAACTCAAGAAGCAGAAGATGATAAAAAATTAATAATTGCTAAAAAAATGGAGAGCATTTAACTAATATTCTTATGGTTCCCCTTTAAAATATGCTAAATTACGAATTTATATTTTGCTTATTAAATTGTAGTCATCTGAATAACTTATAACATTCTATACCACCATTGCTCAAATCCGGATAGGTAGCAAAGATGGGCGTAGCCCTTTCAATCTAATTTGATTCAGTCGCACAAGATAAGATTAGATGATTCTACCTTCGATGCGTCTTTTTAAATAAAGTTAATTTGAAACTTCTGGACTAGAATGAGTTGAAAATGAAGATGACAGGAAAGATAAAATATTAAAAATACTTGTTAGTTAAATCATAATCTTTCAGCGTTTCCTAACAGTAAAATGGTTTCGGTAGCAGATAATAAACTTCATATTTAAAAAAGCATTAAAATGAACTTGAATTAATATTATTTCAGACAGTTATATATAATATTGATGCATTTGGGGCAAATATTAAAGAGTGTGAAATAGAGATTACAAAATGAATATGGAACAAACAAGGGGGGGAAATTATCACTGTAAATTTTTTAAGGCACTGCGTTATTTCCTACAGAAAGCTTTAAGTACACTATAAATGTTCCTACTATATAAAAATTGCTTCAGAAGTAAATTTAAAAATTATTTGTGCATTTTTCCGAAAAATAGCAAATCATCATTGCATAGATAATTAGCTGGATTTTGAAGTGTCACTAACAAAAAGAAGTTATTAGCCGAAATGGCGTTGGCACAGAAGGGCTATTAACTTCGTTTTGGCATTTTGCGTTGAATCGCTATAAACAGCATATCACTTTTCAGATTGTTGTCACCAAATGTCAGAGCCCTGCGTTATATTTAAAAGAAATTAAATAATGAAGAATCTGCATGATTCTTCATTATTTAATTTCTGTTAATTTTAATTGTATGTATGTTTCGCTCATTGTGATAAAACAACGGTACCTAGAGCCATCAAATTTTGAATAACGTACGTTTCCACCCGAATATGGGCATCTAGCCGAATTGCCGAAATTTGACAACACTGTACAGAAAAAAAAACATTTTTATCTCCAGTGCCCGAGACAGTGTATCGAAAATTCTAAAGATACGCTTATTTTAAAATTCTATGGTTTAAGGGCGAAGAACACGATATTTAATAAATAAAAGTAATACGCAAAACGTTAAAAAAGCCCCTTTGGGCGTAACATAAAAACTGAAATCCTTCAGATTTTTTTTTCAGATTTTCTTTCTGTTTAGTTAATCAAATAAAAATGTGTAAAACACGAAGAATCATCGAATATGGCAGTAATCTGAGAATATTGAGAATTCTTTGTTCAGGCCATGAAAGATGATTTGCTGATAAAACATTGAAGGAATAATATTTTCCTTTTGATGGTAGTCAAGACGTTTAGCCCTCAGTATAAAAAGTGTGATTTAATATTATCCAGATTAAGTTTCTGATACAGACTGTTAATATTTAATTTACTGGTCATTACTAATCTAAGAACACGTAAAGCCTTTTCTTTTCATTTCAGCAAAGAAAAAAATAATTTCTTAATGGTATCATTTATAATTTTTTTAATAATTTCTTAGCAATCAAATTTACGCATAAAATTAAGTAAATATCTCATTTGCAAATATTTCACAATTTATCATAGCAAAAAGTTTATTAATCAGTTTCACGATTAATTTTTTCTAGCGAAAGGAAAATGTTCTATGATGCCATCGGCATCAATATAAAATCAAGAAAAATACCAAATTTTAATTCCTCAATATAATATTCATCTATACCTACAGGAACGTCAGAAATAATTCGCTACTTAGTAAATATAGAAACTGTGAAACCTGCTGGAAATGCTTCTAGCTATGCAACTAATTTTAAATCGACATTACCTGAGCTTCTAAGAATAAAATTTTTAAAAGAAATTTGTCTCATTTAAATTCTGTTTGCATGGTCTATATAACTTGAAGCTATTAAAAGTCGCCGTCAAGACTGGGTCTTTTTTGATAAGGATCTCTCCAGGAAAGTTCTACAACTGTCACATCTGTCTAAACAAAACAAAACAAAAATTATTTCATTTCATTCATCTTCCACGTAAACTTCTATCTTTTTCTTTGTACGAGGCAGACCCCGATTCATCGCCTACGCAAACTCAAAAACATATTCCTAACAACAAAAACTCGTATCTATGGGGCCACGTATCTTTTCTTTTTTATTTTACACTCCCGTTTTCTTTTCTTACTACTCGCCCAGAGTTATGAATGAGACGGAGTAGTGGAGCCACCGCAAACATGAATGGGGCAAGAGTGTGTAGGCAGAATACGATAAGACTCTCCTTGCTGAACATTAACTGGGAGCTAATAAGGTTAACCTATTAAAGCATCTCCATATACGGAGATTGTGAAGCATAAAAGATTATTTCTTTACTCAAATGGTTTCTGAAAGGGTCCTCATTGGGAAAATGGCCATTAAAAACGATTCTAAGCAAGCACTTACCCAGGTTTCATGATTATCGATCATAATAATAAAAAAAATTGCACTGAAGATGCTAAACCTTATTACATAATGAAAGTTCAACAGAAGAATTTCATCTTCCCATAATTTTACTTTAAGAAAGCTATAAGCTTTGTGTGCAATATTACAATAATAAATAAGTAATAAACTAATAATTAAGATTGATATAATAAATATACGTTATAAAAGTGTCAAGAATTAAAGCGTGAAACTAATTATTAGTGCACGATTATTGTTTTAATCGGTAGCTATAAATTATTAAAAATAGCAATAAATGCTGAAAAAGAATGTGACGGATCAGAATTTAATATTCGCAATCAATAGCTTTAACGATGAGATAAATTTGGCAGCTAGCACTGCAATTGCGAGTAGACGATGCATTTATTATACTTTAAGTGATAAATATGATTTACAGTGTTATGAAGTTTAGAGAAAATAACGTATATTTTTAAGGCAAATCTAACGAAAGTTGATCTTGCGTTCCTTATGATGACATTTACTTCTAAACGAATTAAATGACAGATAAAAATATTTTTATTTAAAAGCGTAGAAAAGAAAGTACTTGATATATCGATATATACATGCAAGTATATTTTCACAAACCACAAAATGTATAATTTACAAACCCCAAAAATTACGTCCTCAGTTCATAACGAGAAAATTAAAGCACACAGGATGTGATCTCATAAGTAGATCAATAGTAAAAACCGCATTGTATTCTTCATAAAATAAAGAGATAAAAGTAAACGTTATATATATATGAATTGATGTGAGGTTAATCTTCCTACTCAATTTGAAATCTAAAAGTTCTAAACAAAGAATGGATGGCCTTTTTGGCTGAAGCTTACCAAAATTTTATGATACAAAGCTACAAGAAAGAAAGGAATTCTAAGAAACTTACGAATAAATATTATGCATACTGACTTGACAGCATTAGTTTTCAGCAATTTTATAATTTGAAAAAAAATTGACAAATAAAAATAAAAAAAAATCCGAAATCTTTCAGATTTTACATTATACCCAAAGAGACGTTTTTCTAACGTTTTGTGTGTTACCTTTATTTAATTAACATCATGATCTTCGCACCTAAACCATAAAATTCAATTCAACAGTAATATCGCAAAATAATTTTTAAATAAGCATATCTTTAGAATTTGCGATGCACAGTCTCGCGCCCTGAAGGTAATTTGTTTCTCTTACAGAGTTGCCATTGCTCGCTTTGAACTCGTTGAGTTTGTTAACAAAAATTCGTTAAAAGTGTTACAAAATATGAAATCAATAATAAAGCAAATTTAAAATTTCAAATTAGGGCTTTCAGATGCCCATATTCGGTAGACGATTACATTATTCAAAATTAGATGCTCTAGGTACGATTGTTTTATCACAATGCGAGAAAAATACATACATTTATGTATATTCTTCATTATTTAATTTCTTTAAATATAACACATGGCTCTAATATTTGGTGACATTAATTGAAAAGTGAACTTACATTTATAGTTAATCAATACAAAAGGCTAAAACGAAATAAATAGCCCTTCTGTGCTATCGCCCTTTGGGCTAAAATATGTACATACACATTTCAATTTTATCAAAATGCTTTAACACAGCATGGCAATAATAAATGATAACTTACAATTTATCTGATGTTTCAATTGCATTTTCACCGAAGATTTCTATATCTGATTTAAATTGCACATTATCATTGCCTATAGTTTCACTTTTTAACTATGCCTTAAATATGTATCTTATTTTATTATTGTTAATAATGTTATAAAAAAGAGAAATTTTGATTGAAAATACGCTATTGAATTGCGCAAACATCAGTTGATAGACTGATTCGAAATTCTGGACTTAAACTGGTAATTGTCCACAACAACATATTACCAATCACCTCGAATTTCAGTCCCGTTCAGAAATGAAGTTCAAAAAAACTATATGATCTCTGCTACTAAATTTGCCCATAAATTTTAAAAAATGGCAACAAGTACCTGTTCTTCAAATTTACTGCCTAGTAAAATAAATGTAAGACATGAATAACAGAAATAGTATTTAAATAATAATATTATTATTCATCAAAACGTAAAATAATAAATTTGAAATTATTGTAGGATTTAGTAGCTTTAAGAGTTTAAAGTAAAGCTGACAAAAATTAAAATCCAGAAAGATAGACTTACGTGATCTTGAAAGGTGGCAACAATTGTAAACATATTATAATTTCGTTTCTTGAGCTTTAACTTCGCTAACTTTACCGTAATTTATAAAGGAGAGTTGGACAGCATAACTAACATATAAACGAAGCGTTAAATTGGCTTCTATGTAATCTGGATATGCCTACAAGTCTTGTAAATAAATGCTCAAACTACATGAATAGCTGATTTAAAATTTAGTTTGCTTTATCTTAAAGATCAAAAAAAAATCGCTTTTACTTAGATTCAAGTTTCTTTAGATATAAATGTAAACAATTTTTATTTTAAAAATAGGTTTAAAACTAAATAAGACAGGAATATTTAAAATTTTAAGTGGTTTTATATATTTTAAAGAAATAGTCGTTCGAGTTCATAAACATGATTTTCTTTCTGATCTGACTGACTTGGTAACAATTATCTTTCATTCCTTGTACTATAATTGAAATCTAATCAATGTATAGCATTGAAGTTTTTATTTTTCATTTCCTTTTTTGACTTCATTATTATTTTCTTTAACAGTGAACATTATTGCATTTAATTCTTGGCTAAATAATTTAAATTATGCAGATTTTGATAAACTTAGAAGGAACTTCTTTCACATTCATTTTACTTTTTAACAAAAGGGGCAATTCGCCAAGAAGGGCTATTAAATTCGTTTTGGTATTTTGCGTCGTCCGATATAAAACGGAGTTTCACTATTCAATTTGTAGTCACCAAATACCAGAGCCCTGCATTATATTTAAAGAAATTAAATAATAAAGAATCTGTATAAATCTATGGATGTTTCTTACATTGTGAAATACCAACGATACCTAGAGACATCCGATTTTGAATAACTTAGTCTTCCACTCGAATATGGGCACCTGACCGACTGAATTTTGAGTTTCGAAATTTCTTTTATTTTATTATCGATTTCATATCTTGCAAAACTTTAACGAATTTTTGATTAACATACTCAAAGTAAGAATGACAATACTGTACGAATTATCTTAAGCGCGGGAGACTGTGTAAAAGAAATTCTGAAGATATGATGTTTTTAAATATTTTGTGATACTGTTGTTGGTATTGCTGTATTGTTGTCTTATGGTTTAAGTGCGAAGAACATGATATTTAATAAATGAAGGTAAACACAAAACGTTAAAAAGACGCCCGTTTGGGCAAAAAATAAAATCTATATGCTTTCATATTTTTTATTTTTTATTAATTTCTTACCGTTTTGCAATATTTCTCTTGTTTGCCATGATCTCTTATACATAATTGAATTAAATTATATGATAAAGAAAAAGAATATCCCATAATTCATTGCTTTAAGTAAGCAATATTAATTTTAACCATCTTATACATTATTTTAATCCTTTCCTTTTACTATATATGAAGGGATTAGGACGAAACAGTACTTAAATCTCTTATGGCATACAAATCTTAAGTCCAGTTCTGCTGTCATGTATATTAGTAGTGGAATGTTCTGAAATGGAATATATTCACAAGAGTTCTGTTTCGATATTATTGGACGTAACCTGATTTGATGTCGAACGAAAAGGCACTCTTAACATATCCGTTGAGATGAAGCCTACGCAAGTGCCAGAAGTAGAACTCTTAACCTGGTTCAACCACACCTTAAGCTTTCATTCATGAAGTAAGTTTTCCATTGAGGAAGAAAGACACACATTCTAACCAATCACAGACCAGCACCTGAGGAATTTTTGAAAAGATACATTTGGAAATGTGCTTCGAGCTAGCTACATGATCTCCAAAGAGAAGGGTTATCTTGACATAGCACTCACTTGTACATTGTTGTCACGTATAAAGTAATGTTGAAGGTTTTCCAAATCCTGCGTGATTGTAAATTACCATAAGCAGAAGGTCCAAACAAGTATGAACTGGTTCAAGTAGACCGGAAATCTGAAATATTTTATACATTGCGTGGATGTATTTTAAATTAAAAAGAATGCAAGTATCCAGTAACGGAAAACAAAAATGCAGTAAACAGAAAACTATTTACACAGGAAGTTCTATTCAATGATTAAAAAAATAAAGGAAAAATAAATTTGTGCTACATACTAGTAGAAGATTACATACTACATAGTTTTAGAAAACAATTTTCGCCAATTATTGCACTCACTTAACATAGCTGATAAATTGTTAACTAATTAATTTAGCTTCAACGTACAACGAACATTCTTTTTACTAGCAAAGTAAGCAGAAAAATATATTATTAAATAAATATCAAATAAATTTCAATGCACGGAGATCAGTCTGTCTCCAGTATGTCTCCTTCAAACTACATAATATTTACCATTAAAACTAAAATCAGTCTATGGTTGAATTATGCTGGAATTTAGGAAAACAGTTTTACGTCTTTAGAAGAAGGAAATCTTTCAGTCTCCCTCGAAATACGTCGCATTTTATGTTAGAGTCAATTTAAGGATTAATTTTGCCTGCTTTTATATGTTTCAGCAAAATATATTTAATATTAAAAAACATTTTTATGTCCTACGTATAGAGAGACAGAAAATTGCATCTATCTATTTATCTATTATATTCATTTCAATATATGTAAACTGAGCATAGATGAAATAAATAAAATGGAATATTTTTAAATAGATGTGAGAAATATAGCACATCACACTGTAATAGAAATTATATGTTATACTTTTATTATACTAGAATAAATACCACAGAAAAAATAAATACTAGCAAATTTCTTTCTGTTCTGAGAATGGTTTTAACTTATATTTGTTTATATAAATATAAATTAACAATACATGTTTAACTATTAATATGTTAAGATTATGATTTTTAAAGGAAGGATAAAGTAAAACATTTGGGATCTCACTTATTTTTCTGTAATATTTTCATTGAATGTTTTTTTCCATGGTAAACTAAATTTTTATTACAATCCAAGCGACGTAACCTTCTCTTATCTATTATAAGAATTGTTACCTTTTTAATAAATTGGTTTGTTCTTTAAAATATTTTTCTGCCTTGTTTCATTAGTATGTAAATCATTGTCATGATACGAGCATTATGAAGTTATGAAAATAAATACTGAATCAAAGATACAAATTCAAAAAAAAAATTCAAAGGAAGGAAATCTGTATAAATATAATATTTCAAAATTAGTAGGCTTAGTAATTTATGAAATCTAAGCAGTTTATTTCTACAGATAGTATACAATCAACTAAACGATGGATGGGTTTGTGCTCCGTATGTTGCATCCATATCGTCAGTCCATATTGTCATATACATCTGTTTTTGACAAGATTTTTGGCCTACAAGAAGCCTACTGGACAAGCCAACTGACTACATAGAGTGTACTAATTGTCCTATGATACGTCTTTGGTGTCTTCCATATTTTTTCCTGTACCTATATCTGAATTATGATAGTTTGGACTTGAATAATACTTACGATAAAGGTTCCAGTGACTTCTGATATATAATATAAAGAAAGTCCAACAGCATTTTGTTATTGAGCTTTACGAAGAGGAATTATGACGAATATTTTTCTTACCAGATTAACACATCTCATGTTATGTTCTGTCATGATAAGCCTTTTTCATTTACGGTTAATGAAAGCAATTAGTAGCAACAGTATAAGGAAACAATTTATAAAGCAAAAGTTTCATTTCACAACAAATTATCAATTTACTCTATAAATCAAGTGCTTGTTTTGCTTTTAATGAGCAAAATGCACAAAAAATAATAATTATAGACTGACTGTGTGGAAAAATATTATTAGTCCAAAGAGCCAGTAGCCCAGACGGGCTATTAGTCTCAAAACGCATTTTTTGGAGTTTCGCTATAAACGACGAATCACATTTTAAATTGTTGCCACCATATATTATCGAGCTGCATTATATTTAAAGAAATTAAATAATGAAGAATCTACATGAATGTATGTATGTGTCTCGCATTGTAAAAAAACGGCGGTACCTAGAGCCATCAAATTTTGAATAAATAATCCTCCACCCGACTGTGGGCACATGGACGTTCGAATTTGTTTTACTATCTATTTCATATTTTCTAAAACTTTAACAATTTATGATTAGCAAACTCAGTAACTTCAAAGAGAGCAATGGCGACGACGAAAATAAAACCATTTTTATCTTCAGCGCACTAGACTGTTTATCGGAAATTCTGAAGCTATGCTGTTTTTAAATATTTTATTGTGTATTTCAGATTTTGTAAAATTTTAACAACATTTTTGAATAACAATCTCAACAATTTCAAAGCGAGCAATGGCAGCATTGTACTTGAAAAAAACATTTTTATCTCCACTGCGAGGCTGTCTATGGGAAATTCTAAAGATAGACTGCTTTAAAATACTTTTAGCTAAAAGGATCATTAGCCGGAATGCTTTCGATATGTATGTAAATGAAAAAAACGCCCCTTTGGAGCCTGAAATCTTTCAGTTTTTTTAATTTATTTTTATTATTGTTATTTTTTTTGTTTCATTAAGATGGTGGTTCATACATGTTAATTTTTGACTGAAATATTTGTCTGAAAATACTGCATAAAATTATATTCATATGACTAAAATAATTTTAAAAGAAGCAGCTTTGTAATTATTTAAACACGTGTAATATTAAGCTTAACGACTATTTGTTTTTCTTTCCTGCAGTAAAGCAATTTTAATATACTTCATATTTTTTAGTTCTAGTTGAAACAAAATGCGTAAGTAATGTTCTTTTATCTTTAGTAAGTTTAAAACTAAAGTTGTAAGCCTTATTTTCTATTTTTATCTCATCAAATAAAACTTAAAAGCTGTTGCATGAATAAATTTTAAACACAAGAATTCTTTCTAATAATTAGAAAGCATAGATAAGAATTACTTTAGTTCCTTAGGCAATTTATACGCTAGATGTTCTCTAGAGCTTTTTTTACACACGGAAAGAAAAAATTCCAAAAAAGAGAAGCTTTTAAGTGTAAAAAAATAAAAATGGACCATTTTCAGAGTCATGTTTTAATCTTCGTTGCATAAGATAAGAAAGTTTCGAGAGCAACAAAAGAATCTCATTTCCCGAGTCAGACATATTTAGACAATAGAAAAACAATTTTTTTTCCTAACCAACATTTAATATATTCTAGACATTAACGGAAAATCAAGAAATAAGGTAAAATTATTTACAACCAGATGTAGAAACGCGAGAAAAGTAAAGTTCAGAGAATAAAGCGAAGAATTTTTTTTTCAACAAAAACTCATCTTTGCAACAACAGCCACCAGCAAAATAAAGCTTTCAGAAAAAAAAATCAAACAAGTACTTCAGTGTTTATTTTGCTTTGGGTTTAATTCGAATTTTACAAAGTAAATACAAAATTCTCTGCACTGATAGTGAACAGGAAATTATGTGAGCGTATTAATGATTCTATGCATAGTGTTTTTTAATAAAAATTTTTCACGTTTGGAAAAATGTGGATTCTATTTGAATAATATTTTCGATAAAATTTGCTTTACTTTTGAGTTTGTTAATTCTATCATCAAATTCGTGAACGTATCTATGAAAAAATAGTCTGTGAATGCTACATTTGTTTATTACATAAAACGAAAATAATTATGTTAATTAACCTTCTGCTTTTGACTGAATATTTTGAATTAAAATATTTTCTGTTAATCTTTGTTTAATATTTATCTGCACTGGCTTTTAGATAATTCCAGTTTCTAGTTTTATTTTCTAGTAAAAATATAATTTCAGTTAAATGCTCGTCTTTATGTTACTTTCGCTGGCTAAGTTTAAGATAAAAGTGATAATTCTCTTGCTGATTTTTTTAATATTGGATTATCTGTATATAGGGGATTTGGTTAACAAAAATACATTTTTGTACTTAAAGTACCTTTTAAGTATAAAGTATAAAAATATCCATGCAATTATCCCTTCCATTGTGTTATGTCTTTCAACAGCAGTCTCGAAACCGCAGGACCTAATAACTTGAAAATATGCATGTAAGTAACTTACGGTCTGAGATCGATAGTGGTAAAGTGAATTAGACGGATGAATGCTCATAATTCAACTCGGGTTCAAACCTGATGGATGAGCTGGGAGTTTCCGTGATTTTCCTGATGTATTACTTGAATAAGAATCAGTTTTTTTAGCAAGTTCTCCACGAAGGTGTTCTTCCTCTCAAACAGATAGCTTTCAGAAACATTGCCATGGATAAATAAATGTTATTAATGGCCTAAGCTAACCAGGCCTATATTTCAAATGATCATATAATCTATAAAATTTTAACAATGCATTGGCGAACCGAAAAAGCCACAACATGCCTCTAGAGCAGTGTTTTCCAAGTTGGAGCTCACGCCCCCCCCAGGGGAACTATTCGAAAATGGACTTGTTCAGAGTTTAAGTTAACCGTATGGCGATTCTCAGCCGTCACTCGGAGCTGGGTGAACTTCCAGTATAAGTAATTTAGTTCCGCCATGTTAGCTGGCGTGGTTTCATTGGACTATTTACAGTTAACTACTGTAAGGCGGCACTAAGCATTTGGTACTATTTATTACGAATAGTGCGAAATGTTTAGTGTGAGAATCCCACTTTCTGCAGCGTTTCGCAGTACTACTCAGCATTCACATCTGACGTTAATTTGAAATAATCGTCTATTAAATTGTTGTACATTACATAAATATAAGTGATATATAAATGGTATGTAAATTCAATTGGTAAATTTCGCAAATTTCGGTTTTAGAAGCATCATTTTCCAGAAAAATTTGTCAATTGAAAAAGTATGTTTTTTCCATGGTCAATGTGCCGTACGTATTTAAATATACAATTTACAGAATTAAAAAGACAATTCTGTTTTCATATATAAGTAAAGGGATTTCTAATGCGTGAAAAACATTTTAGCAATCCCTTTCATTTTTGACTCGTAGAAACTGATAAATTAAATTATCATGCCTTAAAAATAAACCACTTCGTAATGAAAATTACAAAGCAAAACTCCAACAAACTTTAATTCGACTGAAACTTTTGGACAGTTCGTTTAAGTCTTTTAAGCGTACTGTAAATTTAATTTCCCACTTAAAATAAGTGTGAATTAAAACTTTAGATCGATTAACTTTGAATTATAATTAACAAACTGAAAATTTCATTCTAAATAAAAAACATAATTCGACATTTGACAAAGTAGAACATTCATAAAACATGTTAGGTATGAAATAATTAAAATATTTTATATGAAAATCTCAAGTAGCTTACTCTGAACACTGCCGCTTATTTTGGAATAATTCACAGAATCACATTCTTCAGTTGCAACAGTTGAGTTAAAATTGAAGGTAATAATGTTCAATCACTGAAACTGGATATAAAAAATGAGCTAAACAACAGTGGGCCAATTAATGCAGTTATTCTCCTATTTATTTCAATTTGTGTGCTATTTTTTCTTGTTGTATTTAATTTATTCCTTTCTTTCTTTCATTTGAAATACATCATTACACTTATTAACCCTTTGACTGCTAACTGCTGCATGAGCGGTGTGTAACCGCAGAATGACTCACCAGATAAAAGAGATTTCAATTTTTCTCGTTGCTAAGCAACGAACGAGGTATAAGACTTCTTCGAGTGTTGGGCATTTAAGATAGAAATAATTTCCGAACATACACATGATTACATTCCGAACATACAGCTAAAGACTTCACCAAGCGTCCATTTGCGTTCATTGGCTGCACCGCCGGACGCACAAATGCGTCCATAGGCCACGCCGATGATTTTTGCTGGATGCTTATATGCGCCCATGGCAGTCAAAGGGTTAATTAAAAGATTAGATTATTAGTAAATATTCAAAATCTATTTTAGAAACACACTGAACTTTATTTATCTACTACGAGTAATACTTTTGCAAGATTAAAGTTGCATATGGAAAGTAAATTCATGTTTTAATACATCTCTTTAAAAATTCGCCCTTTCTGTTTTTCAATTTCTTTTTAGTGAGCAAGATTTAAAAAAAAATCCGTATGTGTAATACTGTTTAAACTGTTATCTGCTCTTAATCAAGCTTTTAACATTGTTAATTACTGCGCATTTTATAGACGCAGAACTCACTAACCATACTGAATATCTACCTCAAAGCAAAGACACATTAAAAACTAACACACGAATAACTTAACTTAAGGTAAGACACTGAATAACACCGTAACTAAAAATGCTTGATATTGCTCTAAGGACCCTAAATTATACCATACTTGAAGAATATAAACTCTGAGTGAAAAATCTTTTCCACCGAAGAGATTAATTTCGAACGTTTTTGTCTTAAGTTTTGTTAATTAATTAATTTAGTTTGTGTCGCAAATTTGTAGCTGTTAATTAGGTTATTAACTCCGTAAATTCATTTTAACTGAAGTTCTCACTCCTGAAGGCATAAATTGAGAACAAAATAAAAGTAATAAAAACAGAAATTGGGCCATGGTCGAATTAAACCACGTGATTTTCCTGAGAATATGCGAGAACAGAATGTTTTTTTAATTAATTAATTACAATGTTTGCTTTCCCGTGGGATGTTCTTCATTCTCAATTAAGCTATGAATAATAATAGAGTCGTTACTCTAAAACGCAATGTTGTGTTAAGAAGTCAATCATTAAGTTCAAACTTCTTCATATCAATTGAACGTTTTTTTAATAAGTAGTTACAGATGTATACTGCACTTTAAATGTTTTGCATCTAGTTAAGGGCCAATTAAATTTTAGGAAAATTATTACTTATAAAGTTGAAACCATTTTCATTTCAGAGACAATTTTAAAGCAAAAGACATACCATGAATATTTTCAAAAGTGCAGCATGCAGACACTTAAAATGAACTTCTCGGGTTTTTTCGTAAAAATTATTTGAAACCAAGTATCTTCTTTCTCAACATTATTATTATTTTTTTTGAAGAGCCTTATAACGTACTGTATTCTCGAAATTGATAGTTTTGCTCCCCCAGGTTTATAATCATCTGAAAATATACTATCAACGTTTGTGCTTACATTCTTGTGGGAGTGAGCGTGTATGTATATAATTACTGGTGGATGAATGTAAAAGTAAATAGACTGATTAAGAATTTTAGTGGAACTCAATCAGTGCAAACATTTCATATAAATGTAATACGTATAAATGCTAAAGAATAAAAAAAGTCTGAATATTTCCAAGGGCATGTCAAAGCTGAATTCAGTTTAATTAATGTTCAAAGCACAGAATATTTCAATTACAGATTTAAAAATTAATTAAAAATAATTTTTAAAAATCAAAAGCAGTTACGAATATACGAGTATAATAAGTTATTTAACCTACTTTTAATTCAGTTAAATTTTATATGCGCTGAAATGGGTAAATATTGAAAACCAATTGACAACATGGTTACATTATGAATTCATGAATTCTTGAAAAACACGAGTAAATCTCGTTTTCATGATTTTGCAGATAATAAATAAATAAGCAATTTATTAGAAATTGGAGATGTCTGTTGGTTTAAGAAATATGTTTGGGTAATTGGATGAGGGTAAGAATAGGTTAGTCAATAATAGTAAAATTTATATTAATATATTTATATTACTTATATATAAATTACATATAAGCCACCCATATGGTATTGTAGTTAGGGGAGCTTACTGTTGTATCGAAGGGTTGGAATCCGAATCCTGGAGAAGGCATGGATATTTGTAAATGTATAGTGTCCTTGCAGCATGAGGATACTGTAAATATATGGCGAACCGAAAGTACTTTTGTGTGGATTGGTGGTAGGGCAGAGGGGTGGGAGACCCTCAGCACCTTCCTGGGATGCTGTTCAATCATTATTCTATGAAATTCATTGACAAGACAACAGCAACTTATATATAAATTTCGATTTTGATAGAGAGCACTTAAGAAGCAGAATCCGAAGATCTGTTCTGCTTCTTTCCTTGCAACAGATTCGAAAGAACTTTCGAATGGACTGGTTTCAAAATTTCCACATCTGAAAGTCATTAACTTTTACATACCTTCACATTGTATTTGGGATTTGAACTCGCGATTATTCGCATGTTTGATAGCTTTTACTAACCACCAAAACTATAACTTAATGGAATATGAAATTTTTTATGGTTTTATTTTCTCTTCTCTTCATAAGATGAAACTAATCGAGAGTTAACAAGGAAAAATAATTTATGAACCCATCTTCGTGTTTTTCAGTCATATGAAAAGCATTTTCTTTATCAAGTTTATATGAAATTACAGTATTTTATATCATTTAACGCTTTGAAGCTGGTCCTAGAATTATTTTCTTTCTTGTGTATTATAAGAGTTATTAAAATTATTTTCTTTCTTGTGTATTATAAGAGTTATTAGAATTATTTTCTTTTTTTAAATTTTATCTAAAATTTTGAACATATCTGACATCTCCCATAACACATTTAAGGAAGTAAATTTACAGCTAAGTAATAAAAACGAATTTCACTTCCTAACTAAACACATTATACGACTAATGCTTATAACGTTACCAAATAAGATGAAGTACAATAGGATAGAAGGAAAGTTTATGAGCGAAAGAAATTGTAAGTACCTACCTCACTTTCGTTATTGGCGGTTTAATAGAATTTTAGAGTTCATAAACCTCAAGCTTTTTGAACGAAGGTAGTAATTCTCTGCTCAATAATAGTGCACGTTTGAATGCTTGCTTTTGTTAAGAATTTCAACCTTAAAAGGCCAATAACACTTTTTTTTACCTTCTCGACTTTATCAGATCACAGAGGTTATTGTAAATAATGTATTTAATGAATACTACTCGTGCAATTCTCAACTGTGCAATGCTCAACTTTATCAATTTATTATTATTTATTATGTAATTCACTAAATACATAAAAAAGCATGAACTAGCAAACATTCATATATTTAATTAATAACAAAAGTTAAGAAATTATTTTAACAAAATGCTCTAATGAGAAATAAATAACTAATGTTTGTGGTCTAACTTTTAAACCACCTCCAGATTTTGCACAGATATTCGTATAATATTTCTCATTTGAGTAAAACTTTTCAATTAGTGCTACATTGTTTTGAAAGTGCTTTCAATTTCAGCAAATTACTTTTGACCAACAATGCTTAAATAATATGTCCAATTTTCAAAGATATATATTATACTGAACTACTTATAGAAGCAAATATAGTTATTTATGTTGATTCAACTTAGGTTTTGTCAATAATTTAAATGGACATGTGCAACGAACGCTCGCATGACGATCATGTTTCTAGGTTGATCACCGCTGAAAATTACTAGTATTTCGAAGAACATTATGACCAAAATCCTTTCAATGGTGGCTATCTTAGAGAGAGTTTGTAGACTAAGCAAACATCCCTATGATTGTATGATTATTTCTTTTGCAGACATTCTTTGCAGTAAGCTTCATTTACTGTAAATTCTTTTTAAGTTTATATCATATTTCAAGATTTAAGCGTCAATTGATTACGAGATGTATGAAATTTATAATGATAATGTATAGTGATTTTTTTCTTGATACTGTCGAAATAAAACGATATTTGCCTAAATTATAAATTAATAGAAGCTTTAAGAAAGCTTTAAGATTTTACATTACGCCCAAACGGCCGTTTTTTAATGTTTTCTGCATTATCTTTATTATCACGTTCTTCGCGCTTAAATCATAAAATTCAATTCAACAACAATATCGCAAAATATTTTTAAACTGAGCATATCTTTAGAATTTCCGATACACAGTCTCACGCGCTGGAGATAAAAAGTTTTTTTTTCGTACAATGTTGCCATTGCTCGCTTGGAAATAGTTGAGTTTCTCAATCAAAAATTCGTTGAAGTATTAAAAAATATAAAATCGATAATAAAACAAATTCCAAATTCCAAATTTGGGCTTCCAGATACCCATATTCGGAGGAGGATTACATTATTCAAAATTTGATGACTCTAGGTACCGTTGTTTTATCACAACGCGAGAAACATACATACATTTATGCAGCTTCTTCATTATTAATTTTTTTAATTACAATACAGGACTGTAATATTTGGTGGGAGCAGTTTGAAAAGTGAACCGACATTTAAAGTTTTAAACGTAAGATGTCAAAACTAAATTAATAGTCCTTCTAGGCCAACGCCCTTTGGGCTAATAAAATATACGGAACTCATGAAGTATAGTGCAACTGAAAAATAAAGGCAAAGTTGTCAAGTAAAGATAATTTAGTACAAGACATAAATTTTCTTTTAAATCCATTTTAACGCGGGGGAGTTCTTTCTTTGGCGATATATCAATGTGGAAAAAATAGTTTAGTTACTGAAAGCAATTTTAGATTAAAAAATAATTTGTAGAATATACTTAAATCTAAATTTTAAACTCCTTTTAAGTTGATACGCAGTTTTTTTGATAAATGATATTTATGTTGAAAATAAATTTCTAATATGTTCCTTTAAAAACTAATCTCATGTTTTCCTTCGGAATGAAACTTAATTTAGTTCGCGTTTATTATGAACACTTAGTAATTTCGCTTGCGCTCAGTTTTAATTAATGATAACAAGGTGAAGATTTTGGTTTTAATTTTTGGCTAACATTAATCTGTAGAAGCTTTACTTCCTACGCAATTAGATTTTATTTGATTGTAAGGAAGTAGGTGTTAAGGAGGCAGGAAATAATTAAGTTAAAGGCCCTCTTTGAAAGGCTTTAATGAATTATTACTTTTTATGCAATACATTTTGATGCACAGTTTAAATCGCTCACCTAGTGATTACATGCAGTTTAATCTTGACATTTATTATGAATCATAATCAATGATTTAGCATAAGGTCCTTTCTGCAATAACTTATGTATTTCTCTCTATTTTCTTCCCCATTCCAGCATGCCTTCGTGGGGTAACGGTAGCACACTCAGCGCGTATTCGAGAGGTCATGTTCGATTCCCGGCGAGGGTATTACGGATTTCTTTACTTTCCTGACACTTAAAAATTCTAAATTAGTCTTCAGTGGCGCCCGAACTAAAAGGTGGGGAACAATAATTCGTTACCATCAGAATTTGGCGATTGGATCCACTTATCACCAGTCACCCTCTAAAATGGGAAGTATATAAGATATTTGCTCCCTTCTTCCAACATGCCTTAGCGGTGTAAACGTAACACACTGGGCGCGTATTCGAGAGGTCCAGGTTCGAGTCCCGACAAGGGCATTTGCACATTTCTCTCTTCTCCAGCATCCAAATTGCTAATGACATTAAACTCTTTACAATTTAAGTTCACATTTTACTTCATTTTGAACAGTCTCATATAAGATGTAGCCCTATGTTACATGGAATGCTGGGTTCCATACAGGGATTCAAGTCATAATCAACTATCTGAAAGGATTGTTGAATAGCATGTGCGTTGAAAACTAAACATCTAAAATGATTAATTAATTATCTTTTTCATTTCTATTGTTATTATTGCCTAATTGTTTTTATCGGTTGTCCAGTCGCTGAGTGTATTCTAATATAAAGGAATTCTGATTAACTTAAGTTAAAATATTTAGAAAAAAAAGAAAAAGGAAAAAAAGGGCTTTTATATGCAATGTCTGAGTTTAAACTAAATTACTTTCGAAATGTTCACTTTTACTTCAGCAACTTAGTTTCTAATGTATTAAACTATACTTTTTTTTGAGTAAATAGGAGCTTTTTCCTAAGAAAGTCCTTTGATAAAGGCATTTCTTCTAAAATAGAATTATTTTTCAAGCTTTGGCCAGATAAAATAACTCTTTAGTAACACAGGAAAAGTTTGGGTAATATTATATATATTAAGTTATTAGATTAGTATGTAAAATTAGTAACAGATAGAAAGTGGTATTTATATATTGAACGAATATCGAGAACTAGAAAATGGGATATAATGATATATTTAAACTATCATACTGATATTGTGATACATTTAAACTATAATACTACGCTGTTTTAAAATTATGCTTCTTGCAGTATTTTGAACGAAATAATGGCTGCTTTTCCTAGACTTATTTGTAACAGTGCAAGGGACAGAATCTGCTGAATTATTTTTAGAAGACTTACATAAAGAATTACACTTAAATGAACGCAATAAGAGGCCTATTAAGACATTAATATAGATCCATTAAAGCTTAACGCAGAGCATAAAATTATGAGCATAGAGTTAGGTTTCGAATTACGAGCTGTTATCAAATGCAGTTGGATTGGCACATTTGAATACATTGGAACTTCCAAACAGCTTTGTTTAGAGGATCGGAAGGTAAAGATAAGAAAGTATAATACACATTTTCACAAAAGTGTAATACACGCATGTTTTGATACCAAAATTAGTTAATCTGAAACAAACAAAAAAGTATTAGAAACAAAATTAAATGAGAAGAAAGAAGCATTATCAGGTATAAAAAATAATATAAGTGTGGTCTCTAAGTAGTGTGGTAATAAGTTAAACAAAAAAATATATCTTGGTGCCTGCATTGCAAAGCTGATTAATTTTTTTTGTTTGAGTAATAAATCATTTAGAAATTATAAAGCACAGGTCAGACGAAGAATGATGATAATATGGTGAAATACAAAACTGTAAATACTCCCAGTACTATCATTCAAGGCAGAGCTGGTCATGAGTAAAAATGCTCATGCGAGATTCAGATGCTTCGTTGTTATTCATTATTCTAAATGAAAACACAATTTTTATTATTCTGGATGCATCTTTAAACTATGCACAGAAAAATAACTTTGAGTCTACTGAAGTGTCTCAGACTTGGTACTCCAAAAACATGCCTAAAATTTGAAATTTAATAATCTCGATTCATTTCTTTTTATGGCTTCCTCTTCCCTTCATTTAGGTGCATTCTCATCCTAAGAAACTGTCATCTAGGCGCTCACGATCTTGTTGTAAACACCCTGCATAATGCTTATTATACGCTTCCAGCAGTGATGTACATACCTCATTAGAGAGTGCCGCCCCTTGTTATTACCTCAGTCAGAAACGGGAGTCGAAATTATACGACAACCGCCGACTCCCGCCGAGATGCAACGAAGTAGGAACCAGTTTCGGGTTAGACATTGCTCAGAACGAAAGTGTGAATCTTTGGGTTAGAAAAAGAGGCCGGAAATGCATTGTCTTTCGGCCTTGCACGCCCTTAGTTAGGACTTCATGAACTCCCATTCGGGATGGGCTCAAGAAGTGAAACTAGAAGAAAAAGACAAGGGCGGAACGGGGCGTTGAGTCACTTTTAGGGGGATAATTTGGGATAAGACCATAGCTGGGTGACTTCAAACAATTGATTCTCAGTCGCCTGAAAGAAACACTCACAGAGGTCAAAATGTTTCCTTAAACTGTATAATCACTTTAGTATTTTATCTTGATCAACTTTAAAACTCGTTTCTTCATAATGTTGCTCGTATCAGTATTCCTTATATAATGATTTGCGCAACAATTATACAGGTGACTAAATTGTCGGACTGTGAATGTCAATTTTGTCTGCTTTGACGGTCCAGCTTCATCAATCAGTCTTTCCAGTATGTTATACTAATGCAAAAAAATCTCCTTTACTTTTAGGTGATTCAGCTGAAAAGCTCATAAACAAGGAATCAGTGTTTTTATTGTGATAAACCATGTGGGACTGATTATATTTGAGTTAACCTCTCCCAGAGAACAAACAAGTTTATTCCTCATCTTAAGTATTTTACATTTGACAAATTCAATGTACGTTCGTTATTCATCGTATTCATTGCTTACATAACTCCTCGTTGTAACTTTGTTACAATGGTCATTGTATCGTTGCTCGTTATATCATCATTCACTGTTTCATGTATATTCTACATTTTGCAACTTCGCTAAAATTTTCCAAATTCATTCACAGTAAATATCGCTCTACCAGGTAAGTACATAGCATCTATGAAATCACCATTGCTTTTAGAAGCTCTTCAGTAGTAACACTGTTGTTTTACATTCTTCAGCCTTTGATAGCATAACAGCTATAAGCAACTCAAATATAGACCAGAAGGGACGAAATTGTGAACGGAAATTGAAAGGCAAAATCGCCTTACAAAATGATAACATTTCGGGACCGTCCATCATTGGACGCTCCCGTCCACACTGTCCACACTACTTATTGGCTACTGTGTTCTTTTCGAAATAGAGTTCCTTGATAAGCGGAAGCAAGTAGTCCAAAGTTCAAATCTCAACCATTGTGTAGGTTTAATGGTTGGCTAAATAATTTTAAGGATATACTTCATTGTATAACTGCCTTAAGTGAGATGCTAGAGGTGTCTTGCATTCATGTTGCACACAAATAAAACCATCCGAAATGTAAGTCGGTATACACAAGCTTGACATTGTGTATGTTATTTATTGCATTTCCTCACTCAAAAATAAATTACAATGAACTCTGTGACTTCATGATAAAATTACATCTAATATAAGTCAGAAAATGTTTTCGATGAAGTTCAAAAGCCTGTTAGGGGGGAAATCGGTTAATATGCTTCTGCAAAAATTACTGTTAAACGAAGAACATTAGATTAGCTCAAATCACCTGTCACCTAGCTAATATGGATCAATTTTTCGTATTGTTTAATTTTAAATTTTCGGTAGAATGAAGAAATCTTCGTTAATGGTTAATTAAGCTGAAAATCCAGCTGTTCGCTGAAGGCACCGTTAGATGGAACTATCGCAAGGAAACGTCTGTTGCTGACGGTTTAAGTTATTCAGCTGGTTGACTTTGGAAATTGAAAAATCGAAGATTCTGGGTTTCGGAGAATTAGAAAATAAACTTTTATAAGATTAAGTACTCAGCATTCAGCTTTCAAATGTATGCAATTGTGGATTTTTTAACAAACTTAACTAAATGTTACGCAGTCACATGATAAGTATTTTTGAAGCTTCTTGTATCTGTAACTTAAAAACAATAATAATTCATTTTTAATTCCTTGTACGAAGTAAAAGAAGTATTGTAATTAGGAAAAATTCCGGGTATCATATTTCAAAGAAAATATCCATTCTGACCGTTATCGAATGCAATTTAGCGATATTTTTGAGACACATCTGTGCGTAAGGACAGAATAAAGACCTCCTTTTCCCCAAACGAATTATAAAACTGATTTAAAATGGATTCAGAAGAGATTTCTTTTCGTAGCGTCTGTACGTACGTACATACGTATATACACTGTGGGGGAAAAAAACAGTTTTATATCTCCCGTTCTATTGGGCCGACTGACGAAATTCAAATTGTGTTTTTCATGTCTCGAAAGTACCCCTTAGGATATATATATTAGATTTATATAGCATCAATCATTCTAACTTAGGTATTTTGACACAAAATCGGACTTTATCTGAAATGACATGCCAGTTTTTTCCGCTATCCAGAACTTTGAAATTTCGTATATAGGACTGCTATAATATGTAGTTGTGCACCTCCCTTTTTGGTTACAAATCGGCCAAAACCAAATGTATATATATTTATATCCACTATGTTACTCGGCTATGTGAGTTCAGGTTTTTTTATTCTTATATGTTGGTAAATTGCGCAATTTTTGCTTTAAAAATGATTAAATTATGTTGTTCTTATCTTTCGGTTAAGGTTTTTATAAGCTACCACTCAGTGGCGCAACAGCCTCGAGGCTTCAGGCAGAAGTGCCTTTTTTCTGTTTTCTTGACGTTTGGGCCGTGGAGTGCATCAGCATATGTCCTAGGCAAGTAGTCAACCTGTAACAGGATCCCCGGTATTTAGACCCTAAGCGAATTCGGTACCCATTTTATCAACTCATTTAAGGGATGAAAGGCTGAGTGAACCTTGCCCAGCTCGGTGATCGAACCCCGGAGCTGTGGTGCAGCTGCGAGAAGCGCAAGTTTGCCATAAGGTTTTTATACCTTTAGTTAATATGCATGCAATAGCTGTAGAGTTATTAACAATTTAAAAATTGTTTGAGTGAGGTTAAGCCTAATTTTTTTTACTATAGCTGCCATATATGTTTACATTTGAAATTTAGCAGAATAGTGAATTCAGTTTCTGCACCTGCAATATAGTAAAAATAGAGCTATTTAGGTAAATAAATAGAGCTATTTTAGATTACTTTTCGGAGCGGACAATCATCTTCAGGATTCGAATCTGGATCTTCCGATTGCTAGCGGGATGTATTACCAGTTACACCTCCAGAACACATAGTGGGAAGGGCAAAAATTCCTCATATCTTCTCTACTTAGAGCGACTTCGAAGACCTGAGCAGCATAAAGTCGGTCAACATCAGATGGTGGCAAATTATCGTCCACCATGTATTTACTTGCGTATTTAGCTCTGTATCATATTTCATTCCGCAGTCAGAAACATAAAAGCCGTTATGCGATTCGAACTCCGGATCTTGTTAGCCATTTGCACTAAAAGTGCACGCAATGAGGAATGCGAATATTCCTTGTAAATACAGGTGCAGATAGAGTAAAATAAATAAAAAAAAGACTATTTTTGAATGCAGTAAAGAATTATGTGCATTTGATGTATATACCAGTATATGTTCTATATTTATACGTCTTAAAATATCATTCCAAAACATAATTCGTATTTTGACAGAAAACCCTTAGCATCAGGTATTTGCTTTGTATTGATCGCTGTTCTTTCATGTAACTCTAAATTCGAATTGTTTGGTTAATTAAGCATATCAAAGAAATAGATATAGACGATTGCATTGAAAGTGGCAGATCTATTCATTGCAGATTGTTCGGTATTCGATTGATACTGACAGTTCAATGCGCAAGAGGTATGAGACCAAGCAACTGTTCTCCTACATCACTCAATGTTTTCAAGCATTGCCTTTGATAAGATACCTCCAGGCAAAATGCTGGAAAAGCTATACTTGTTGCAAAACTAATTGCAGTTATACGAAATATGTTATCATCGTACACTCCCAGTTGAAGACACCGTGGTATTTCAAGTTATGTTTTCTCTCTATTTGTATCTGTCATAAGCTTAACCCACGCATGATCAATCAGCTTCTTAACACAATAAAATTAATAAAAAAGATACATACAAAAAAGAATAAACAATTTTTATAGAAAATAAAGTATAAGAGTAAAGAGATATCGACGCCGTGAAACTTACTTGTTTCCATAAATGCTTACATAGACAATTTTATTATTCCACATTTCTTCTGGGATTACTAAATTCGACATAATTTCATGGTTTTGTTATTTTTCGGAGATTTTCAATTCCTCCTTATTCCTGGTTGCTTTATTAACGGTTTTCTCTTTTTAAGAAGATCAAAATATTTTAGAAAGCTTCCTTATCAAGTCAATTTCATACTATATTACTCACAACACAATGTATGAAAAGACTCATGCAATTCTGTTTCAAAACCGAAGCAAAATTCTCAGTATCGAGCGAATAGCCACATGGCCTTTAGAGACCCTGTCGAAATTAGTTTAGATTAAATATCGACAGATTCACCGGATAATTATTATGAAGCTTATTTCTTCCACAAGGCATTTTTAATTAATGAAATCAATATTAGATTAATAATTTGGACACGACAGCGATTCGTGACAACAACACGTTCATGCCGTGAAATTAACAGCATTGATGTTACTAAATGCTCTGACGTGAGATGTTTCTATAAATAAGAATACTGGGAATGGAATTTAATAGCTATTTGCCTCTAAGGGAATAATGTTTTTGTTGACGAGCTATGTCATGGAAGCAACTGTAATTTACTCAAGAAAACTCTGAGAAAACTCTCTGAAGTACGAAACAACTGCTCAGTTTACAGTCACCAGTGGAATATAGGCTCAAGATATCAGCTTTAGTGACTCGGTCTCTAAGAACTATCTGATCCGAGAGAATATAAAAGGTACATTAAAAGGAAAAGGGGATGAGCCTTGGTTACGTTCAAAATGTGATTACCGGTTTATTGTACAACATATATGGTTACTTGATTTATTTCCTTATATATTGATTCTAGTTGTGTATTTCTAATTAGACAGATTCTTAAAAGAAGATGCAGGATTTTATGAAATAGTCTCATCTCCCTGGGATATGTTATGTTAAAAAATATTGTTCTCTACAAGTTCCTCCAAACTAAAACTTTGAGCAGGTAAGATGTTTAGTATGCTTGGCTAAAAATAAAACGTTCTTTATCTTCCTATACACTTTGAAAATATATTGAAGAACAGATACTGGACTTAAGTCAGATTCCTTTTACTACCGCCTATTTTAAACTAAGATTTTTAGAAAACAATATGAATAAACTTTAGAGTGCTCAGCTTGGAGAAAAAGAGTTAAGCCTTAAGCCTGGTTAAGGCAGCCCTCAGAAATAATTTTTAAAGGTATTTTTGCACGTTAATGTACGGAACGTTTTGTTTTCAGATTAGTAAAATATTAAGATTATGTCAGTAGTTATAAAACTTATTTTACAGCGGATCCATATAAAATATCATCCAAAACGAAGTTAATACGTAAATAGTTTAAGGTTACCAACATTCAGTACAAGATACACATTTTCCACAACAGTTAACATAGAAACGGGCAGTAAGCATTTGAATTTTTTCTAAAGCTTTATTTACTACTTTTTAACGTCAAGTAACCTCATAAAACGCTAGATTTGTTTAACATATATTTTCCATTCAGAATGTTACTTTGGCAAAATTTTCTTAATACACTTCATTATTCGGTTATTTTGAAGCAGGGGATGCTTAAAAAGGGTCAATGCTCTCTTCGGGACTGGAACCTAGACCTCTTGAATACGCGCTGAGTGTGCTACTGTAACACCAGTAAGGCATGCAGAAAGGTGGGAGAAAATACATTCTCCTTTTAATGGGTAATGGGCATTAGGGGATCCAATCGCCAAATTCTGGTGACGCGCCGAGTGTGCTATCGTTATACCTCGAAGGCATGCTGAAAGGAGGGAGAAAATATCTTATACATTTAATACTCGAAAATAAACGCCTGTGATCAATATTTATGAAAGCAGACAGCGCAACAGCCTTTTTATCAAACATTCATGTACAGTCATTTTATTTAAGAAAAAGCCTAATTAAAATATTTATGAAGGAAATGTTAAAATGCAATAGATAAGTTGCTGAAAAAATTTATGAATTTATGGTGAAAACATTCAGATAGAAAAGGAAATACAATGAGCTTTAAGTATCTTTCATCAATCGGGACTCTGCGTCTTATTCACAGCATTTCAGAGCAGCTATTAACCTATATCCATATCATGCATAATTCATTTGTCCATTTATTTATTTACAATTTATCACATAAGCGTTGGCCGTACATGCATCATAACTAATGAACATGAGAAGTTTGTGAGCATAAAATATGTGATTATCATGATGCATTGTTAGAATGTATGACTGACAAAATACTTTCCTCACGCGTATGTCCTGAATATTCTTTAATAAAATATTATCATAGCAAGCAACGTGGTAAACTATTTCTCAATCTCTTTATCTAAATTTTTCAGTCACGGTCATAATTGATGCCGTGTCAGCACTTTTATCTTTCAGTCGTCTAACCACTACATTTCGAACACCCATTGCGGAATGTCTTGCTTTTTCATTGCCCATTCCGACAGTTTTTGCTATGCATATTACATGCATCAATTTCTTTCAATTTTCTTTTTGTTGCAGTTTCGTTATCATGACAAGTTCATGATGCAGGCTAGGAAAAAATTTAATCACTGACAGAAATCGTGAGTGTTTGCAATTTAAGACGGTAGAATTTTTGCGTGGATCTTCCTGTTAGTAATAACTCCTATGACTTTTCGATGATTTTCTTTGTAACGAACTGCAAGGAAAGTTTATTCGTTATTGTGACAAGGAAAATAAAAAAATATTTGCTTCTATTATACAGCAAAATTATGTTTAGCATATTATATTCGCTTGACTACTTGTAAGTATTAAAATTATCCGATGAATCTTAATGTTTATTACTGCTTTGTATTAGAATTCCTTGAACTGAATATCAGAATTGCTTATTAGCTGTGATTTCTTAGAGCACTGAAATTTTGGGGATAATTATTTAAAACTTAAATGGCAACGGTGGAGACAAATAGATAATGTGTAGCGCAAAAATGCTTTTTCTTTGTCACAGGAATATTGCTTTTGCATAAGCACTTCTTGCTGGTTTTCAAAGAAACTATGAAGCAATATAGCGAGTAAGCTTGAGCAATCCCAAATATTTAACTTTAGATGCATAGAATCAGAAAGTAAACAGTAAAAAGGAATTTTCCTTATTTAACACTAGGCCTCTTAACTTGATGCACATTGCAAAGGAATTACTTTTATGGATAAGGAGTTGTTTTGTAGAGGTCCTTAGATGAATTACCATATGCTAATATTGTAGTTGCTATTAAGGCCCATCTTTATGGCATAGTTGTCAATGCATGGTCATCTAAAAGCTAACGACATTTCGACAAAACGCGAAATCGAACCTAGGCCGAGAAGTTCGAATAAAGTATCCCGGATAACGCAGTGTCTTTGTGGAATGGGCTTCTAAATCGAACTTAAGCCATATACAGCTCTTGTCGCACTTACGCCACATACAGTTCTCTTCGTACTTAAGTTACATACAGTTCAACACCAAAGTCATGGAATGTTAAAAGCTGCATAGCAGCATATGTTTAGGACTCCCGCATATATTTAGAAATTAGAAATATTAAAATATATGCCAACATTTGTTAATTTTTTGTTTGTGGAAATTTAACGTTTTTAGTAATTTGTTAAATGTTGGCATACATTTTAATACACAGTCCAGTCACATTAATGTGACCATCTGTCAAAAGCCAGAATAACCACCTTTCGCAGAGCGGACTGCTGCGAGACGTGCAGGAAGAGAGTCACATAGGTCCCTGAAGGTGTTCTCTGGGATGCTGAGCCATGCCGACTCTAATGCCGTGGCCAGCTGCGCTAGATTACGCGGTTGAGGATCCATGGCGCGAACAACTCGATCGAGATGGTCCCACAGATGCTCGATTGGGTTTAAGTCAGGTGAGTTTGCTGGCCAGGGGAGGACGGTAAACTCATCCTGGTGCTCTTCGAACCACGCACGTACACTGGCAGCTGTATGGCACCTCGCATTGTCCTGCTGGAAGATGCCATCATCCTGAGGAAAAACAATGCGCATGTAGGGGTGAACATGGTCCGCAAGGACAGATGCGTACTTGTATTGATCCATTGTGCCTTCCACAATGATCAGTGAACCTAGAGAATGCCAGGAAAACATTCCCCAGACCATAATGCTCCCGCCTCCAGCTTGGACCGTTCCGGCAATGGTTGCAGGGTGGTTCCTTTCAGAGGTTTCACGCCTTATACGCCAACGTCCATCTGTCCGATGGAGCATAAAACGCGATTCATCCGAAAACGCAACCTGTCGCCACTCAGTGGACGTCCAGCTGCTGTACTGGCGTGCAAATTCTAGCCTTCGCCGTCGATGAACAGCAGTCAGCATAGGTGCACGAACCAGGCGTCTGCTTCGGAGGCCCAGACGCAGCAATGTTCGCTGAATAGTACTTTGGGAGACACTTTTGGTAGCCCCTTGGTTCATTTTGGTGGTCAGTTGCTCAACGGTAGCCCGTCTATCTGCCCGAACGCATCTCCGCAACCGTCGTTCGCCTCTGTCATCTATGGCCCGTGGTGCACCACATTTGCCACGTCGCTGATTTTGGACAGTCCCATTTTGCCATGCACGGTACACTTTTACCACGGCGGCACGCGAACAGTTCACAAACTCAGCCGTTTCGGAAATGCTTCCACCCTTGGCCCGAAAGCCAATGATCATGCACTTTTGGAAGTCGGGTAAATCGCTTCGTTTCTGCATTACGCCAACGATTGAAATGTTTTCCGAAGCCCTCAAACACCCTTTATATACGCTCAACTGCACTGTGCTGCCACCTGCCTTCTGTGATTGGTTATTTAACTCTGACATGGAAAGTACGTGGTGGTCACATTAATGTGACTGGACTGTGTATGATTTAGTCCAAAGAGGACGTTAGTTCCCAGTGGGATCTAAGTCATGTCTATGAACTAATTGTGCATTTCTACGGGCGCCTGGGTCGGAGTCAAGACGTATCGCATATACTGAGAATACATTTTTGAAGATGTTAAAGTATGCAGTGTTAAAACTATCCTATAATTTTCCATAAATAATGTTTGCTAATAACACAAAATTTTATAGATTGTAAGAAATAATAGGAAATGTGTCTGTATATTCTCATTACATTTGTTTAATTTTAAGATACACGTAAGTAAACCAGTTTCTTTTTTTATTTTATAACTGAAATGTAAATTATATATGTTTAAGTAAGTAATAAATAACTTGATTTTTTTTAATTTTGATGTAAATACCGCAGAAATGGTTTTTGGGTTAAGAATATAAAAGTCGTATTTTATCTTTTAATTGCATTTTTTCTGATGAAATAAAATGCGAATGTTTACTAAAAGGTGATATTCAGTTAAAAAATAGAATGCCTATTGGTTTCATTTCCTATACATAGATTCCTGAGTATTCATTTCTAGACATAAAGTTTTTCAAAATGATAGACATTCTAAGGAAATAATTTCAGTACTGGGATAGCAAGGTTCTCTAAATTAATATATATAACCATTGTTTTCAAAATATATATAGAATTAATAAAATATTCAAAACATTAAACAAAGAAGCACAAGAAAATTTGAAATTCTTTCACTTATAAAATTTTCTAATTTCGGTTACGTAAACGTTTGATTGATTGGATAGATTGCAATGAATTTAATTAGAAACCTTAATATTTACATTCATTTCTGAACTTCAACGCATGAATAACATTTTCATCAGTAAAGATAGTTTACTTGCCGCTTCAGGTTTGATTAATCAGATTTTAATTCACTTATAAATGTTTCATCAGTTAGATCGCTAAGTTCAAAGAAAGGTGCGGCCAAAGATTACCTCATGTTTAATCTCGGTGTCAAAATGTCGCAGGGCTAAAGACACAATAAAGAGAAAATATTTCTTAGTTCGAAATTTTATCTTTATGGAGAAATGTTGATTCTTATTTAAATACCTAATAATTATGAAAAGGGTTTGATATTGTTAAAAATTTTTATTAGTGGAGATGGAATTTTAAAGTTTTTCGTACTGTAATTTATTCATACATCTAGTAAAACTCTATAAAAATTTAACTTAAAGCGTTTTACCAGTTCAATTGTTTCAATATTAGGACGTAAAACAGCAAATTTTTAGATTTTCAGAGTAATTATTAGCTTAAAATATTTGAATAAATAGGTAATTAAAATTTGTGTGTAAATAAAAATTTCAAGTACGTTTTTTAATGTTAGGAAAAAGCAAACGCTTTTCATCACATAGAAGTTTGCTTGAATATGTAGCTTAAGGAATGTATTATCTTTATTAAGAAACTGGAAGAAAGTCTATGCTATATCTTTCATAGAAAACGAGGCATAAATGTTTTTAAATTGACGTTAATATTTAATTTTACAGCTATTTTTGCTATCATTTCAATCAATTTCATAGAGCTGTCACTCGTAATCATTTTAACCAATTTATATTATTGTAATGCTGATGTGTTTTTCAGTGTGAACCCGAATTCCGCAAGAAAAAACACGGCTATCTTTCTTTTTGTGTAGGTTAACTTTAAGACTTGTCGCAAACTCTCTTTGCAATAATTATCTGATTCTGTTTCTGACCTATATCTGATATCCGAAAAATGTTTTTCCTACCCAAAAAATACAGTTCTCGGCTGAAATCAAACTCACTATTTATCGATTGTATATTTGCTCCATCGGTTTTCTGTTTCTTGATGCATTATTTGCTAGTAATTGAATTTTATTTTTGCTTCTAAGAAGTCTCGTTTTTCCTTCTTCCAATACTGTGTCATTAAGAATTTACAACGCAATTCTTGTAAAGCTGAGCTACATTTCTTCTTGTGAAGGTTTAGCTCTTTCCATTGATTTTAAACCTACATTACAGTAGAAGTGCGGCTTCATCTTCATTTTAAAAAATTTCTTTTCAAAGAACTTATAAAATGTGCTAACATACAATAAACGAAAAGTTAACTATTTTAATAGAGGATCTTTAATATTATTTTCTAGAGTCTGGCCTTCTTAGGTAGCATAAAATTAAATCACGACTCTGTGAAATAAACTCTGTTACTATAAAAGACAATCTGAGAATTATCGCTATATCTTGTAAGTACCACAGAAACAGGGAAAGGGGGTAAAAAAGAAGGTTTTATTAATTAAAATGAAGTTTCACAGACGGTACCAACTTGTGCTTACAAAAGCCAGCAGTTATGGCTCAAGTCACAGGTAATAGATGAACTAAAACTAATGAAACTAAATATAGCCTAATGGCTTCACAATTCTAATAACGCGCAAGCTGGCTGTGACCTAAGTCGGCGTAAACAAGCCAAATGGCAAAAATAACTTAGCCCTGACAGACTACTAATCGCGAGAGATTCAAATTTATCAACGTGACATCTAAGCAAGCAGAACACGCTCTGATTTGACCTTCTAAAACCCTTTTTAAAAATACTTTCTACTTATATACTACGATTTAATATCGCGCGAGTTAGAAATTTACATTCCGTCAGAGAAGTAGAAACAGGATCGACGGGACAGGGTATTAACATAAAATAATTGGCTAGAAACTTAAATGATACTTTACAGCCGAAGTCTTTGAAAGAGATAATGACATAAACGGGCATCAGTAATTATTGATCCAACGATAGGATTCCTTCAACGTCAAAAAGCTTTAAGTTATTGTATAACTTTCTTCTGAAAGAAACTAAGACGAGATTCTAATTTGATTATTAAGCACTAAATTGCATTCTACCATAATATATGAATTTTCTGTTTAGACGTAAGACTGTTATGAATGTCCTACATGATTCATATCTCTAGTTTTAATCTGCTTTTAATTTACTCTAAAATAATAATTAACTTTCATGAAAAAATGGGGTATTTAATTTTTTAGAATTATTTTAAGCTTATTTTGTTACCAGAAGAACAGCACAAAGTGATGGTTTCGGATTACAATTAACCCGGAATTCGGGCCCCAAACTCTCATTCACATATTCAAATACGCTCATAATAAGGTTCATCTACATTCTGTAGACTAAATGCATATTAAGTAACGCGAGTGGGGAAATATTACTTATTTATTTTTTTTTTGTTTGTTTATGGTTTTTTTTACTAAATTCGTGAAATTAAAAAACAATTTCCCTAAAAAAGTAAAAAAAAAAACATCTTTTTCAAGAAACAATTAAGCAGCGAAATTATACATTATTTCCTAAAGATGTAATTCACTTCAAATGAAATAAAATTGGAAAAAGAGGACATAAAATTAAATATGCAATTTTATTTTTATTTTTTTACTTTAGAAATTAAACAAAGGAATCCTTTTTGTTGTGTCAAACAAAATCATAACATTCTTCTGTGGAAACGGAGTTGAATAAAACTCCATTGCGATAAGTCTGTAATTATTTTTCTATGTAAGTTTACCGAACATTGCAGTTCAGTCTACAAGTTGTACATATTCATTTAATTTTATAGTTTCTTAAAAATATATCTGTGATCATATTATCAGTCTTTGGCAGAACTATTTGGTTGTAAACGAAATATTTTCTCGAATGCCATCTAGTGGTGACGAGAAGAACTTAACAGTCAGAACAACACCTCCAGCTGCGGTGGGGGGTAGGTTATCCATTATTATGCCTCCGTAAGTCTAATATTAATTTTAAATATTAATTCTAAATGTTAGGTGTTTTGTTTTAGTGCATGTTCTATTCTGGTACATATTTTCTTTGTAACTGTTCTTGTGATCTGTTAATAAATACTTTTAGAGCTAGTTAGCATTTGTATTTGTAGAAGAACGGTTACAAATTTAGGTTACTTAAATCAACGAAAGCGATTTAAAAAATCATACATAAATTAAAAAATAACCCTAATTTTGTTTGTCATGGAAAGAAAATCAACCGATTATACTTTCAGACATCTGGACTCTAGATAAATGATAATAGTATGTTCTTTAAAAATACTTAAATCTTTTACCTTTGCGACTACATCAGCAAAATTTTATCTCAGTTTTCTCATTAATTCTTGAGATATGATTCATAAGAATGTTGCCAATATTATCAAACAATTAAATTACTTTGCAATGATTAATCAGTATGAAAAAAAAATCTGAAATAGGACAGGGAAAAAAAAGGCATCGAAGACTTTAAATCTATAATTTCACTTCTTTAACAATTTTGAGCTTTTCATGACATTTCTGTCGTAATATTATTAAGACAATTAAACAATAACTTTAAATTTGCCTCGTTAATTGCTACATTTTCTCAATCATAGACCTAAATTCATTACAATAATGTAGATATGTTTCAAGATTCAGGAAGTGCGCATTCGAATCAAATATAGCTTTAACGTTGATTTTGATGATTTTTTTTAGTTCTGATGAGGAAGTCGGTCGTCCTTTTCAAAAATCTTCAATTGAGGCTGTAATGAGTATGGCTCAGCAGGATACATTAAACAATTAAGGATCAGTCAGTGATTTTGATTTTTTCTCTTATTATTTTCTGTTTCGATTTTGTTGGTGCACTTCAAATTGTTAAAAGAATGATAGCAAATGAAGACATTGTAAAAAACACAGCTTTATTATTCAGTAATTTAAAATACTGATATTTAATAATAACTTGAAATTTTATAGTAATCTATGCATAAATATTGGATTCTAACTACTACTTCATTCAGCCAATGCTATTTCTATTAATTTCCAAAACTTCCATTAAAACCTAGTCACTATTTTCTAATTATAAATCATATAACTAATAATCCGGAAAAAATGAATGTTGTAATGAATATATTACTTAATCATAATTATCATGGATGTGATCAGTATATATACTGAAATTTCGATTTTCATACTGAAGAAGAAAGAACAAACAAAACCTTTGTTTATAATAGAGACATTATATAATCTAACAATAAGAAATTTATTTTAAAGATTAAGTAAGATTCATATTACATATTTCAGTAAGATGAAGAAAAAAAACCATATTTAAAGCTGTTGATTCTTCCGCATTATAAAATCGATTGTAGAGTTTGGCTTGCTTTAGGATCTCAGCCCAAACTTCTAACAGACATTAAAACGAATTATCGCTGTTTTGAAGTAACTACAGAGATCTGAAAAAGTTTAAAATAACAGTTTTATTAAAACAGAACTTCAAATATAAACGCACTTCTTACCTAACAGAATCAACCACCACTTGCGGCGATGTAATTATAGTAACAGTCAAATTCAAATTTATAACGTAGACTAGTAGTCAAAGAAGACAAAATTAAATTTTTATCTGAACTGTATCCAAAATTTTAATGCGCGTAACAATTCAAATGTCGCAGCAAAACTCAGACCCGAATAATTACAAACTTATGCCCATGAGATGCACAAAGACATTCTGCCTTACAATCAAAAAACTTCAGCTTAAATTACTAACTCAATTTACACTCTGGAGAAGAGCGAACGGGATGACTGCAAGGGCAGTTTCGTGATTTTCCCCATATGTAACGTATGTACGAGATAGTTTCCCTTAGAAATTCCTCTACGAAAACACCTCTCCTTTTAGGCAGATAGCTCTAGGGTGCTTTGCCGTAATTAAATAATCCAAATCAAACCAAACCAGGATGATGAGAAGACGGAAAGGAGAAAAGTAAAGGCTGAAATGATATATAACTGATTAAATTAAATAATAATTCTTATACGATAATTAATGCGTTTTCTCTTTCCGCAGATTATAATTTACTAATAATTATAAGTTCCATTTATTAAGTTTTAATGTAACCTTACTTGAACACATACTTCTTTTGCATTTAGATGGTGTGAGGTTTTAGCTATTTAATTCAGTGTTCAATCCTTGAAATTGGGATAAACCTTACAACGTCATGAATAAGAATAATACACTTACAAACAATTTATCCGTTGCAAAAATATGATTTAATTTTCATAGGTCAAGTTTAACAAAATATGTTTTCCTAACATACGCAAAGGTTTGTGTCGATGATACGGAATTTAAAATCTATGCTTACTAGTACTATGATTTACTAGAAGCATAAATTATGTATTAAGGATTATTATTAAAATATGAGAAGATAAACCTTTAGACACACGATGCTAATATTCATTGGCTAATATTTGATAGATGTGCTGATCCATCATTTATTTACTCCATCATATAAGCTAAGGCTTTTCAAACTATTCGTCATTGTGCTTTGTTGTATCATATTTACTTGTTCGGAAGCCCGGAAATATTATGTGACATCATGTTTTGGGTTATATTTTATTATGCTAAGTGTGTATAATATACTATTGTGCATCATTATGTATGGAATTATTATGTATATGATGTCGTTTTTTCTCTCCGTTGGAATGTAATATTTTTTAATACTTCTTTCGTTATATCACAAAATTTCTTTTTATAAGGAATAAATATCTCTGAAACTCTGAGTTTTGAAAGAAGTAGTCAATTAAGAATTATGAAGTACTCTTGTTTACGGATTCTCTTGTGGGGAATGCTTTTCTGGGGTGAAGGGAAGCGTATTTGGGAACAATGAATCGAAGAAAATCTCTTAATTCAAAAGAAAGTTTCAGTAGTAGATGAAAAATATAGGAAAAAAATGAGAACCTATTAATTAAGCAATTACTGAGAGACCCAGAAGTCCGTAAACATTTGAAAATTCAGTAATTCACAGAATAATATAAGTAGATAGAAAAATATTGACATACATGCTGAAATGACAAGGGGTTTTATTGAAAGCAAAAAAAGTGCAAAAGAAGGGCCAACATATGGCCCTAGCTACCAAAATGTCAGTGATGCCGTGTATGAAATGAGCTTTAGTGAGAGAGGAAGACAGTCTCTTCATGACTTTTTCACTTTTCTATCCTCGCCTCCGGATGTTAGTCACGGTGTGATAGGGATTTATCACGCCAATCGTGATCGGACTCTTTTTTTTCAAGGAAACGTGTGGTTCTGCTATTCAGACTGCCAGTGTGAGGGGTGCGAGGTAAGTTGATATGCTACAGATCGCATCATACCTCGTGTGGTTGATGAACACCTGTTGGAAGGTTTCATTTTTGTGCAGGATGTCGCTTTACCCCTTATTGATTGAAAGATGTCTTGAGCATATCGTTTTGAACAGCCACCTTCGTCTTTCTTGGCCTCTCACGTCCCCAGCTCTCAATTCGTGTGATGTTATCTGTGAGGTCACCTGAAATGTGCAGGAGGGCGCTTCACTCCATATTGATACACGTGTGAAAGACCTCTTGTGCACATCGTTGGTGGGAATCGCGTGCTGAACCTCCGCATCTGTCTTGCTTGGCTTCTCAGGTCCTCAGATCTCAATATGTGTTAGTATTGCTTGTGGGGCTACCTGAAATGGCAAGTCTAATCGTCCGACCTCATTGCTGATGCTAAAAGACAACAGCCGCAAGCAATTTCTCACCATATACACAAATGTGTCGTACAGTGTTGTTCATAACGTTGCCCTTGACTACAGGTATTGTTAATGAATAACTGCCGACATGTTGAACATTTTCTATAAAGAATTTAGTCTTTGCTAAAAACCAGTTGTTATGCTGATTATTACTTTTGTTATCATATGAAGCGCCATATTTTGGCCGTTTAAAGCATTTTTTCGTTTGCTGTCAATAAAACTCCATGACATTTCAAGCATATATGTCGTTTTTTACCTCTCTACCTACATTATTCAGTGAATTATTGAATATTCAAATGTTAACGGACTTTTGGGTTAGTCGGTACATATATTTCCTTTATACTAAATGATACCATTTATTCATTTATTAACATAAAGATTATATTTGTAATTCATAAAGAAGAATGAAACGTTCCCCTTGCCTTTTTAAGTGAAATATGCTTTTTTTATTTTAAACTGTCATCATTATTATGCACTTTACTAATTTATGTTTTCTTTATTTGAATGAAAAGCATACTTATATAACAATTATCCAGATTTGATTTTTTTTAAACTCTGTTGTTCATTTATTTATGTGTTATTATGAATCTAAATACTTTTGTTAATTTTATTTTCTCGTTTTATGTGCAAAGCAATTGTTAATCTTATTTTTTAAATGAAAAATAGTATCTGAAATAGATTTCTGGTGAATAAAAGTACGATATACTTTTCGTTTCATGAATTAAAAAATAATTCCCCTTTTTTGTAACCTTCATACAGCAAATTATAAAAGCAAGTCATATATTTAGGTGCCATAAAAATAAAAATTATTCCACTGTTTTAGTTTGTTCGAAAAAGAGATGAGTATTTTTAGAAAACAGAAAATAATTTCATTTTTTACTTTGCCCGAAAAAAGCGTGTTTTATGTACTATTTCCCGAAAATATTTTAACAGTGTAATCTTTATTTAAATACAATACGATGTATTAATAAATGCAGTTTCCTCACTTGTGTTACGGTAAATACATATTTGGCTTGCTGGAAACAAGGAAATCCATTTCTGTGAATTTTCCGAATAGACTACAGTTCCGATTAAGTCACGTATTTAAAGCTCTATTGTAATTACTTTGAGAGGAGGGGAAATTCGTGTTTCAAGTTATACACACAAGATTATTTTAACATGTGCCAGATTTTGTTTAACGTTACTTATTCTTGTACAAAAATATTAGTAAGTGAAATATTTGATTTTATGATAAAATTTAAAATAATTGGTAAAAGTGATTTTTATGTTAAAATTTTCAAAGTAAATTGAATAAATCTACTTTCAGTGAAGCTCTAGAAACGAATGAAATAATCTGTTTGCTTTCCAGTTTATGCAAATCCATTATTTTAATATTTTTTCTCTGAATACTACAGGTAGAATAAAAAAAAGAACTGCTTAAGGATGTTAAACCTATCTCCTAAAATTTTAAATAGAAACCAAACGTGAATTAAATCTTTCCAATTTTACTAACGCACACTAGTTAAAGATTAACGATTTACCTCAATAAATAAACTTCTATATTTTGCACTTAACCGCGTTTATTACTCTGGAAATTTATTTGAATACACTACTCTATTTTTAAAGCACTCGAATCACGCTCAGCACGTGCCTACATGATGCAATAAATCAACTTTTTTATTATTATTAAAATTTATTTTCATTTATTTCCTGGCCGCGCCGCCTATTACCTACGATCATGAGTACCGATAATTATGCTCGAGGATACACATTTAAACCTTGATACCTTTCCTCAACCACCGTGGAGCCGCCTCCAATTAATCCAAATGATCCACTCGTTTAATAGAGGCATGACCTTTGAGCCGCTTGATGAATTAGCAAGGCTTCTCAGCGGTCCATCAAATCTGCCCCCTTTGCAACAATAAGAAGTCACGTATACGCCTAAATAGATGACCAATGGACTTACAGCAGACATCGTACAAAAGGGTGTGTTCTTTGTAATAGGTTAATTAATTTACGAGCTTGGAACGGAAATAGTTTTACAATTTTTGAAATTTAATTGATCGCTAGTAAGTAACAGATTGTAAGGTAACAACTTCCCATAATAAATACAGAGCAAGAATGGGTTTCGTTGTTGTTATAAAAGAGATATTTTTCTGAAGAATTATATTAAGGTTTTGCGAAGATAATTCATATGGCAACGATTTCAAGGATAGATTTATAATTTATGTTTAACATTACGTATCACACAATATTTTTTCTGTTTTATGAGCGTAATGAATGTAGGCTTACAGGATGGCTAGTATATTATAAACTGAGTTAAAATAATTGATTGAAATGTAGTACTTTATTTTCAAAGACATTTATGCTATTAAAATCTCTGCCCGTCTCTCTCTTTGTTTGTTTGTTTATTTGTGGTATTATCTCCTCCGGAACGGCGGGGAGTTGTGTTTCGAGAGAGGTAATTCGGAATTCCAAAAATTCGTGGAAAGTACGTATCTTCGTACGACTTTAATCAGCCGAGATATTAATTAAAAATTCTAAAAACGCTAAGTTTTGTCCTTATGTTTTCGAGTGGCAACAGTCTCACATGGTAGATATTAAAATCTCCTTTATTTCGAAAATTTTTGCCACTCTTCGCTTTCAAATCGTAGAGTTCATTTCAGGTGTTCACAGAACTCATAAATTTGCTTGCAGCTAGCAACTTTGCATACAGTACGTTAAATTACATTAAATTTATTCTTTTTCAGTACATAGAACTTATAAACATTGCTTTGGTCGTAGCTCGCTCATCTGACGGCTTTCCCACCAGATAGCTAATAGATGGGCAGCTAATAGATGGGCAGCTAATAGATGGGCAGCTAATAGATGGGCAGCTAATAGATGGAAGCTAATAGACACTAGCTTATAGCTAATAACTAATAGCCTGGAAGCTAATAGAGGGAACACTTTTGAATCACTGTTAGCTGCGTTGCAACATACTAATATGAAACATCATTGATTCGGAACCATACATACCGCACTATGGTCCATATGGCGATTTTAGTTTCCTCAGAAGTACCCTCTGAAATCTATAACCATTTTACGTTTACAGACTAATATTCAAAAATGCAAGAAGTAGGTTATTACTTATCTTTCACAGTAAAAACATATTCACTTAGTTTTATTTTAGGCATACTAATCACATTACTTCCTTGATAAATTCCATTAGTATATCAAGTTTATATATACCAGATCATCTGACATACAAACTCCGTTTTCACTAAGAAACGCTTTCAAAAAGTCGATGTCTTACACGTGAAGCCGTCTTATATTCGAGTTAATATTATATTTTCCTTCCTTGAGTAAATATAGTATCTATTATTAAACATTAAAAAAGAATAAACTACATGATTTGCATGATTATTGATGTAATAACTCGAAAGGTAAAAGGGTAAAATTGTATATTTAACAGAAATAAACGACAAAATTGTATTCATAAGGAGGAAAATATTCAGTTAATTATATTAGCTTTTTCTGAACTATTTAACTTAAATATGTTACTCGAAGCGGGGAGAATTAAGATTGCAGCGGTTACAGATTCAAATTCGCTTCTCAAGTTTGTTCGCCACTTGTGCTTAGCGATGCATAAGCAACGTATTTCCCTTAAGAATTTGTTCCGCATAATAAATATCTCCAGCCATTAAATTCCATTAAATTTTTCCATTAAATTGCTTGACTTCGTCGTCATGCTGGATGCGCCATAATTAACAAATTTCATCCATGTTTTATTTCATGAGCTCCTTAAATCATCCAAAAGTTCACTTTAAGACACATAACCTATTGAGGTACGAAATCATAACTTAGAGCACGTTCTGGAAAGAAGTTTGGCAAGACAGAGGACGAAATTGAGACAAAAGATCTTTACAGGGAAGAGAGGAAAGTTAGTCTGCGCGTTAAAATCTACCCTGGAGGTAGAATGTTATTTTTTTTTACTCCATATAAGGCTTTTTCTTTTCAAGAATTAATTAACCTTTTAGGCTAAACACACCCTACGTAGCCTGTCTAAATACCCTCCAATGATCATCCGTCAGAAGCAGATGGGATATACCTTTGTTCCGCTTTTTCGTGAACAGAGCAAGAGTTAAATATTATATCAAATCAGTTACCTCCTCAGGTGGTCGTTACGTATTGCTTCCAGCATATTGTATGTATTAGAAAACAGACAAGAAAAGATATCTTTATCCCCTTGCGCATTTTAAAAGAGGAATCATTAAATGAAGATGTTCCTCTTACACGTGATCTTAATATTAGTTAGATTATTTATCTTATGATGGCTCCCACTTTCTACAATGTTTCAATCTGAAATTTTTATTACAGTTTTTTTAAAAATACATGGAGAGTAACCATAAATGAATTTAAGCATTTTGATAAAGAGAAGAATTATTAGGATAAAGATTTTTATTAATAAGATAAATATAATGTAAGATAATTGGTAACAGGTAAGAGCTAATGATTTAGGACGCAATCCAGAAATTTGATCTTTTGACATTTTATTACCCATTAAATTGGTTGCTGCAAGTTTAAGCCAAAAATTAAAATTTTTTTTAAATTTCATTATTTTGCATTGTTCAAAATATTTCTTTTTGTTACGGTCTTTGCTTTGTTTTTAAAAAACTTTGCGCCCTCAAGTGATTGCCGGACGACAACAACATTATATATTGTTTATAGGGCTTCCACACACATCTTTATGGTTTATTCATGAGTACCGTAAATAAGAGCCAGTGTACCTCAACAAAAGTTCCATACAGGCATTTCTCCTGCGACTGTTATCTTCATTTGTTTTGCTTTCAATTAAAAGCTTGATCTCTGACATTTGTTTCTTGCGTAAAACTGATATGAACAGTATGTCTAAAAACTGATTCCAAATACATACAGAGAGTTTTCACGCATTTTTGTAACAATTTTGCAGTGATTTATAATAAACTTTAGAATTTTATTTTCTAATATGTACAATCTGATAGCCCTTTCTTTGAACTATCGTTTTACATCTTGATTTCCAAGACAGAAGTCCTTTTCTTAAAACATCAAAGTTTATTTTATTCCACTCCTCTTTCACAATCTTCCAGAGTCCATTCAGTATTTTGGGATGTTGCTTATAAACAGCTCGTTTTAAAAGTCCAAATGCACATTAATCCATAGGAGACACATCAAGGAACTTGTGTCTTCAATAATTACGTTGGTAATAAAAACATTCATAAGTTTCCCCTTGGCCGATGTTTCCAGGATTTTCATAAGTTTCCATGGGCGAATGGGGTTGGCTAACCGACGTGGGCAAGTGGGGAAGGATAGTCAATGTCCATGTTAGTTAAGTCCATGGGAACGTCTTAATCTTGGCGAACATTTGCCTTTTTGCACAAAAGGGCCGGTATTTTTTATGAAATCATCCGGGCGGCGGAATATGAAAATGCTTTATTTTATACAATGGAGCAAATAATATGAAATTCAACAAGTATAGTTTCTAAACGCCTAAAGAAAACGGGATTAAAAGCGTTGAGTTTAATACGGTTACCATTAGTTTATCTTCAGATACTCAAACAGAGCCATTGAGTCTTTTTCTTCCTTTGAGTTTATCCATTTTATGCTGCATAAATTCTATAATTATGATGAATATTTCATCTTTTTAAGTTATAGATATCAGATGAGAAGGCAGAGTGACAGGAATCGGCAATTTTTCCGAATTCCCGATAGCTCTATTCATCCTTGCACATGGTTGTGCGTTATGATAGCAAATCTTTTACTTTAGTTTTCAGCCATTCATTTAAAAAAACAGGAATATACGTTATACATTTTTTTTTAATTTTTGACGCATTCATTCTTAACTAGTAGGAGAATGGTAACTGTTTGCTTTAAAATTATTTGAAAGGTTAATTTTAATTTAGCATTTCCAGATAAATTTGGAGTTTCTTTCAAATCTTACGATTTTTGTATTTTTAATTAAAAATTGTTTTAAGCTTTTCTAAACTTAAAGCGATTAGGATTAAACTATTCGAAATGTTAGATTATAATTCTTAATTTCAAATTTTAGTTTTTTAAAATTAAATTACTTTATTTTAAAAGTTTTCATTTTTTACTATATGAAACTAGAGAAAAGAGACTAAAAATGGAAACGTTTTGCTTCTGAAAATTGTTCTTTATAAATAAGGTTTTAAGAGTATAATAAGCTTTGCTAAAAGGGAGAGGGAAAATATCATTGTAATACTTTAATAAAGATATTTTAATTTAATTGCTTTTTTAAAGTAAGCGAACCAATATTAGAAGTAAAAAAATATTTATAAAGTTAAGGTAATCTCAATATCCTTCATTTTATTCAAATACTTTAACGCTGTTTGTCAAATATTTTTTAGACTTAAGCGCAATTTCTGTTTAATTTAGATACGCTTACAATTAAAATCCTCTTAGAGTAATAACGGGATTTTATCTAAGTTTGTCTTTTAGCTCTATCTTCGAATTTGTGAGAAATTCTACTGCTATTTTTATAGCCTTTTCAATTTTTAATTCACTGCAGGAAAATTAATTTAAAAATTATGCTTCTGCACAGAAAATAAGAAGAATTAAGATTCGTTACCTGGAGGATCTTTTAACTATTTGGAAATTTGCATAATATTCCTGTCTTTTAGATTCGGAAGATTTTTTAAAGTTAAATTTGCATTTATTTGAATGAATTTGAAAACTTTCAAGCTGTCGGTTTTTAAATGAATAAAACATCAGTAAAATCATAAGGGTTACAAACCCTAATCATTACAACAACATAACTAAGAAATCACCTAAAATAATAGTAATAAAAGCAACGATAATAATAAGAATAATATGAGAGTAGTAAAGGGATGATAATCATAACAGTAATACTGCTACTACTATACGTGATGATAATAGAGTTACTTAAAATATTGTAATTATCTTTATTACTATGACTAAACTTTCGTATTCATTTTAATTTGTATAGCTTTAAGACACTCCCCATCAACTGGAACATTTCAGAGGACGAAAATGAAATAAAATTCCTCGAAACAGGTATTTTTGAAATTAAAATTTTTAAAATTTCATTCATTTATGTAAATGAAATGATTGTTAGCTTTAGAATGCTTTTAATTATAAATGTTAAATTTAATTTATGAACCTACGCAAAATAAAATATATAATCAAGTAATTTTTATAATATAATAATTACAAAATTAAATTACGTAATAAAATACATAACAGAGAATGTATAATAAGGCAAGCTCATTAATTTTAAGAAAAAGTTTTTAATTTATTAATCTGAATTCAACTATTATTTTTATCTAAATATGTACTTAAGTAATTTTCAGTAAATATACCATACCAAGTATTGTTATGTTTATTGAGCCTGTTGTAAATTTTATGTGATTTTTAAATTTTTTGGAAAATGATGATGCATTTTTCAACATATAATTTTTAATGGAGCACTGTTTCTGCGTAGATTATTGCTTAAATAAACTGTTTGATATGTTTTTCTATTATCATTTTTCTCATATGTGAAAATATTACACTACAATTATATTTTGAAGAAAGAACATGTTCAATTTATCCTTTAGTACAAATAACATATTTTACGGGCTGTATTACAACATCCTTTGTTTGGTTTCTAGAATTATTTTTATTGTGATCACGTCCGTTCTATTTTTCTACTGATGGCGGTATAATCCCTTCCGAGAACAATGTAAACAGTGAGAAGATTTCGGATAGAGGCACAGGACGAGATATGGCGGGCGTTTACATTTCGTATGGGTTAATTAATTTCCCTGAAATGAAAAATGTTCGCCTTCATCTTCAATTCCTTAAATGAAATGTTTTGGAGAGGTTCGTATCGCATGAAGAGGAATTATACTGGCTTGTGGGAGGAGGAAGGTTAGAGGGCGGAGACATGCTCTTTGTGTAGACACGTTACGAATGAAAGAATGCTGATGAAGAATTAAATATTTGAAGGCTTTTCTTAGCTTATTAATTGCCGTTGAGAAAACTCTGCGCTGACGGAATTAATGAAGATCCGCCATGAGGAATTAAGATGCATGCATAGATTTAGATGAACAAATGAAGCTACTTTTTAAAAAAGTAATTGAGGGTGTATTGAAAATTTATATCATGTACGTTTTTAAAAGTTGAGTGTTTTTTCTACTATGCCTGCATGAGTTAAGTTGAGTAGCAAAATCTTTGAATGGAAGGATTAATGTTAAAACTGTATCTGTTACGCAATCTTTGAGCATTTTGTTTTAGAATTTACCAGAAATTTAACATCACGAGCAGTTACAAAACCTCCATGCCCACCCACCCCCAAAAAAATCTGAAAGCTTTTAGATTTTATATTAAACCGAAAAGGGCGTTTTTTAACATTTTGCGTGCTACCTTTATTTACTAAATATCATGTTTTTGCACTTAAACTGCATAAGATTCAATTAAACAGAAATATCACAAAATATTTAAAAACATTATATATTTAGAACTTGCGATACAGAGTCTCGCGAGTTGGAGATAAAATATGTTCTTTTCCGTTCAGTGTTGCTATTGCTATCTTTGAAATCGTTGAGTTTGCTAATCAAAAATTCCTCAGAATTCTACAAAATTTGAAATAGGAAATAAAACAAATTTGAAATTCAAAATTAGGGCTTCCAAGTGCCCGTTTGCGGTTGGAGGACTACATTATTAAAAATTTGATGGCTCAGTATGGTTGTTTTCTCACAGTTCGAGAAACGTTCAGGCAGATTCTTCATTGTTTAGTTTCTTTAAATATGCACGGCGATTATATTTGGTGACAAGAGCTTGAAAAGTGAATCAACGCAGAAAGTGAAACGATGCAAAATGCTGTTTTAAGACTATAGCCCTTTGGGTCTAACGCCACTTTGGGCTAAAAACGAAAGAATTGTTGCTTCCTTCTTATTTTAAATATAATTAAAATTATCTAAAAGTGCAGTAAATTTATGTGTAAATGAATATTGAGTTTGGATATTAATGATTTTCTTTGTTTATATTCGCTTAAAACATTATCATTGATAATTTTATAACTGTTTTTTCTCTTGCACCATCTTCTGTTTATCAAATTTAGCCAAGCTACACAACTCTTTTGAAATTTAGAATATTTGCATTTATTCTAAAGTCACGTCTAAAATGGCCAGTTACATCATATTCTTCTGCCTGATACTAGTAAGATGTGAATAACTTTAATATGCCTTTTAAATTTTTAGGGATGTTCAATATCGTGAAGAGATTGTTTATATAGATTGTTTCAGAAATTTGATTACAAACGTTTAGGAGAGATTGAGTACATCTAGACGATGGAAAATCATACAACAATGGATTGTCGGTAACGCTTTCCTGGCGCGATAGTGAAGACACACGTCACAAGGAAGGAAAGAAACAGAGTAATAAAACGTGTTTATTATACTTAGTAAAGCAGAAACCAGTAAATAAGAACTAAAACAGACAATGATCGTCAAAGAATGTGTTCGAAATTACGAACTCGGACCGTGATGCAGGAACCGTGCGTCATGCATCTTCCATGCGCCGAGATGCAACGTCTCCATCACGGTTTGGCCTCGCAGTTTCGAAAACATTCTTTGATCACGATTGTTGTCTTTTTTTGTTCTTTTCCCTTGATTTATACTGAACTAAGCCACTTATTTAATTTACTAAGATTTATACTGAACATGTTTCCTCACCCTGCTCATGTCCTTCCTTTCTTGTGTTTTGTATTGTCACTATCGCGTCAGGAAAGCCTTTTCGACTATGCATTGCTATGGGATTTTCCATTGTTTGGCTATACTGCATCCTTTATCAGAAAAATTCGCGAGCAAACGTCATTAAAAAATAGAAAAGTGCATTTACCAAACAATGATACTAGCTGCTATCAAAGTAAACCGGGAAATCTTCAACTGCGATGCTTTCAAGCTCATTTACCAAAGCTGTTTGGATGACTACAATAATCTTGATGAAGCTTTCCTTTCAGTCACCTTTTCGTTCACGGAAACAGGAAAAAATCACAATGATCTTTGACACAAATGTGGGGTGATGTCTGGCTCTATTCAATCGTTTAGCAGAAATTCTTCGTCTTTCCTTTTTCTGTTCATGCGTTAGTGAGTGAGGGACGACTCTTGCATTAAGTTTCCGTTTCCCTTAATCTTCGCGTAAAATCTTATGACACACATTACGATTCAAATTCAGTTCTATCATACGCACATTTACACGACGGTATTTTTGAAATAACTGCTTTACAAGCTTCACGTTGGCATCGGTACGTGCTATAGACGGGTGACCAGTTCTAGGATCGTCTTGCACTGAATCTCTGCCTTCACGAAACCCTTTGTGCCACTCGAAAACACGACTTCTTGAAAGTGCCTCGCTGCATATGCTTGCTAAATCATATTCCATCTTTTACTAGGGATTTTCCCGAGCTTAACGCAGAACTTAATGTTCACTCTTTGCTCACAATCAGCACCTATTGTGTCACCTTAACGAATACGACAACCCGAACAATTTGTTGTTAAGCACAGCCCTGCCACCTACTGAGTTCGCTTGGAAACATGGCCAAGGTCATGTCAAGTAACAATGCATATCGGGTAACATAAAAACAACATGTTCCTTTTTAATACTTCAAACTGAGAAATAAAAAAAAGAATTATCTTGGAACTTTTCCGACAAAGGATGTATATACAAAGAATGTGAAGTCCCTATATATTCTTTGGTATATCTCTCCTGAAATTTTGCAACCAATTTACTGAAGCACAATGTATAAAAAAACTCTAGCCGTGATAAATATATTTTTAATATTGTAATAATCCTTCATGCCTTTTATGAAAATTACTAATTTGACAAGAAAAAAATCTCAACGTCTTCTACTCATGTGAGAAAGGTATTTTATGTTGATCTATCTGTAAAATAAACGGAAATTTATTACATTCTTCAGGTAGAAATTGTGTTTTACGTTATTGCGCAAAGAAGATTTATGAAACTTCTAAAAACCTACAAATATTTCTGCAAAATTCTGTTGCATTCAGATGTCAGCATAGTTTGTTTTCGTCATGTTTTTCATATTTCTCAACTATAATTGCACTAACGTTCATTTATAGTCACAAAAGTGATTATATCATACGAGCAGTCACAAAGGTAAATACATCATTATAGGTTTGTAAACAGTGTAATGAGACTGATTTTTTTAAATTTTGCATTCAATTTACTAAGTCAGACTTTGTCACTATACTGTCTTCTTCAAAGTAATCACCTTGGGAAAACACACAGCGTTGAAGACGATTTTTTCACTCTTCTTACCAGTGATGGAATTCTGATGTTGGAATTTTTTTCAGTTCTCGAAATGATGTTCTTTGAGGTAAGCTTCAATCTTGGGTATAGAATGCATGGACTCAAGTTGGAGAAGAAATGAGGAGTGAGAAGCCACAGCGATGTTTTTATTTGGGCAAAATTGATTAATTGAAAATGCAGTATGACAAGGCGCTTTGCCGTAACGCAGAACGTAGTTTATCTCGATTCTTGGCCTCGCGCATATGACCGTTTTTCAAAACCTTTCACGAAATTCGCGGTAAATATGTTGGTTCATCATTTGGCTTAGAAGCACAAATGTTTTGTAGACGAATCTCTGGGTATCGAAAAAGCAAATCAGCATACTTTTAATCTTCGACTTTAACACCTTTTGTTTTGTCTTGGTGAGCTTGAATTGCCATTCCTGGCTCTGGCACTTCCTTTTTGGATCATACTTAAATACTCAATATCAGAAATGATATGCTCCATAAAATAAGAATCATTTCCAGTCCACTCCAAAAAGTCAAACCAATTGTTCCTCCTTTTGTTATTTTATTCCTGCGAAAGATTTTTGGGAAAGATTTTTTTCTAAGGATTTTCCTCATCCTCAATTCTTTTGTCAAAATATGAGGAATAGTGGTGGCATTCAACTCGCCTCTGAACGTTCTGTCCAGCGATTCCTCTGATCATTCTGACTATCAAGCGATGATTAGAACGCATAAGATCCCAGGTTCTGGCTAAATTTCCTTCAGTTCTTGCAGTTTCAGGCCTTTCCCAGTGAGTTTCTTCTTCAATCAACTCACTTCCTTCCGAAAATGTCTTAAACAGCCTAAAAATCTGGCCCTTGACAAAACATTGTTTTAATAGGCTGCTGAAGCTTTGAAAAGTTTTTAAGCAAAATCTGAGACCACAACGTTGATCAAAATTGATGTCACTTAATTTTTAGAACATACTAGGATAAAAAAAGAGTAATTAAAAACAGACTACGAAAAAATCCTGAGGACAACTACGTGACTCTATGCAGCTCACAATTATGCTGGCTGTACATTGGATTTTCACTAACCCTTCCAGACAAACGGGAATTCCATAGTGTTGCGTGATTCATTAATTTATTCTCACGCCTCGTTTCAGAGAATCGCTCTGATTATTGCTTCAAACAGCACTCATTGCAGAATTCAAGAGATACTCTAGCAACAACTGTGACTGTTTTTGCCATCCACAATTTTAATGTTTAGATGCAACGAAATAATCGTTTTGATTGTCATAAAGAATGTATTCTATGATTAAAACTTTTAATATTGATAATTAAGAAATATAGTGGCAACAAAAAGCAATTATTTCGTCAAATTGCAAAAGGAGTAATACATTAATTGTTTTCCAAGCAGGAAACAGAAACTTAAATCAGGAATACTGAAATAAAGCCGTTAATGCAAACTTGAGCACATGCAAGAAAGTAGATGTATTACACAGAGGCGGACACAAAAATAATTTCATTCTACATGTGATGAAAATCTATGTTTATTTTTACTCACTTCTCAACTTCATACAGAAAGCAAAGTAGAAAATATATTTATTTAGTTTATAAGCTTTTCATGTTATTACCGTTACATCTCTTACGAAAGATTATTCTGGTCTTAATGTGAAATTAGTGTGAAATACTTAATCTCCCTTTATACTATAAGTATAAAATACTGATGCAAAATTACTTTGCTTTTCCTTTGTTATTCTAAAACTTGTTGCAGAACTTTTCTATAAATCTTTTTACGGGGTTAAAAGCAAGTTAGAGACTATAAAAATAGATAAGATGAAAGTATGCATTCCTTTCAAATGCTTTTCTCATCATTTAGCATCGTAGCAACTACATATTCAAAACCTAAGGAAAGTAATTAATGTACAAAACATGTTACTGCATATTAAAAAGGATTAGGATTAGCAGCCTAAGTCTTTGCATCATACATAATGTACTACATTTCTTTTAAAAGGAAATAATGCCACATATTAATTATATGAAATTTTAACTGCTATATTTCCTGTAGTCTGGCTTAGAAGTATTCAAAAAGATTTTAATGAAACTTAAAATTCGTTTAAAGTTGTGAAATTTGCTTAAAGAATACCTACAAATAGGAAATAAAAACTATGAAACTGCGACATAATTTGTTTTCGTTTTTTATACACTTATTTTTACATTACGTTATTGAAACGTAATGTGAAGTTTTCTTATTTTACAGATTGTGATGCAAAAATGAACCGGTGATTCATTGGTCTACGGTCAAACACGTAGTAAACTCTCGAATACTTCAGAAACTTTGCGAACAGCATTTCAAAGTATTTCTAGATTTCCGTTTTTTTAACAAAACGGAAACTTTCAAAAAAAAAAAAAAAAAAAAACAACTATATTCGTGAGAAAATTCTCACAAAAGTATTTTTTTTAAATCTTCTCTTATTTAGGATGTTTTCAAATGATGTTACTGACAGAAATATCTGCAGATTTGAATAACTTGTTTCTCTCAACATACTTGAAAATTTGCATAGTTTTGCATGAAACGTTTCATGGTGTGAAATATTTTCTATTGTTGTGACTTTTCTCACTTGTCTGACAATAAACATCAGAACAAGCACACGAAATTTGTCATGGCAAGAAGTGCAAGAATGCGTCAGTCGTTAGCAAGTGCGTTGAGCACCATACAGGTGACTTTGTTCAGTTCCCCCCTCCTTAATTTTGACGGAGAACATCCCGGCAAGACGGATCTAAGGATCTTCTATCCTTCTCTCCCTACCAGCAACCCCTCGAGCATATTTCGAGTACTCCCATGCCGCACAGACACTATACATTTACAAGCATCTATGCCTTCTTTGGGATTCGAGTTCGGGCCCTTTGATCAATCAGCGTCGCTAACCACTATCCCTGTTAGTCAGAGGAATATTTTTTGTGAAACAGTTATAATACAAACTACTATAAGATCTCTTAATAATATTATTCCTTCATAACACAATTAAAATAGTGCTAACTTTTTGTAACGCACACTGTTGTTTACAAAAGCGTACTCTAACAAGATTACTGTCTCCTAAATGTTCTATGGTGCGAAATCCTGGTTGGCAAATACTATCAAGAACTGGTTTATAAAAAAGAGTTATCCAATAGCAACAAAACAAAAATGCCAACTTCGAATTTACTCAGTTTCTTTTCAATCTCTGCTCACGCTCCTGAAATGGAGAAAAAGAGAAAAATGACATAGATTTAACGATGAGTAATCCATAAAAAGATAAAAAAAAACAGGTTTCAAGTGTCTTATTTACCAGTTTTCTCATTTTATCATTACTCTGCAAAAAAGGCGACGACCATTGAATCATCGTTTACTAAACAAGGACTTATTTATTTTACAATCTTCATTTATTACCTGTAATTTTTACTTTTTCTTTTTTACCTGCAGCAAGTCGACAGAATACAGATAAAGATATGGTGTCGAATTGACTGCGCAAGTAATACTAAAAGCGTTAAATTTCTGTTAGCTTTTAACATTCTGTTAGCTTATTTCCTGGCAGAGTTTTAAGATACGAGCAGAATGAGTGTAACGTAGAAGCATTTATAACCTTTTTACTTTGCCAAACCCCGTGAACTGAATAATAATGTCTCAGAGGACCCCCAGTTTAAAACTTATTCTATATCATTATTAATATCTTAGCTTACGTTTCGAACACTTAAAGTTCGTAAATAAAATATAGCACACTTTTTATAACAAATGCTTCAAACAGAAACTAATTTTCTCAAGATTACTACTATTAAAAATAATAATAAAGGTCAATAAAACCTAGCAGATAAAAATTTTAAAAGGAAAGGAAAAAAGAATTTCAATTTGAAAAATTCAGATTACAACAAAATGCCAATAAAAAATTTACTTTTAAAAGTTTCAAAAACTTTTGAGACATTTTCGCATTAAATAAAAAAATTTTGGTAAATTTTTTAAACAATATAAATAATTTTGTACTAATTATGATATTTATATAATGTTAGAAACATCTTTTCTTAACACAATCAAAAATGTAACTACTTATAAAGCTATTATAGAATATATTATCCTTAATTGTGCATGACTAATTTAAAAGCTTAAAAAAATGTCTGAAGGCTTTCAGATTTTATAATACGCACAAAGGGGCGTTTTAATAACATTTTGTGTGTTTTCTTTATTTATTAAATATTATGCTCTTAGCACTTAAATTGTAAAATTCAATTCAACAGAATACCACAAAATATTTAAAAAAATCATATCTTCAGAGTTTCCGATACAAAGTCGTTTTTTGTGTTTTCGTGCAGTGTTGCCGTTGCTCACTTGGAAATCATTAGGTTGTCAGTCAAAAATTCATTGATGTTTTTCAAGATATAAAATAGGTAATAAAACATATTCCAAATTTGGGCTTCCTGTTTCCCATATTCAAGTGGAGGACTACGTTATTCAAAATTGGATGTCTCTAGGTACTGTTGTTTTTTCATAATGGGGAAACATACATACGTTCATGCAGATTCGTCATTATTTAATTTCTTCAAATATAATGGGGGCTGTAATACTTGGTGGCAACAATTTGAAAAGTGAAACGTCATTTTTAGTGGACGACACAAAATGCCGAAACGAAATTAATATCTCTTCTGAGCAAATTGCGCCTTTGGGCTAATTATTAAGAACTGCATTTATTACTTCTAAATCGTTCAGTTTGTCAATCAGTAACAGACTCTCAATTTGAAAGATAAATAAATATATTTTCTAGAACGTCCGATATTCTTATGTGCTAAAGGATTTGTACAATAAATTAAAGGACTTGTGTTTCACGTAGTGCCAAATATGCTATAGAATTTTATATTCCGCTCGTTCTTTCTGTTTTCGAAGCATGGTCGCATCTGTTAATTTTATTCTAACAGGATAGGATTTTACAAATTAAATAAAAATAATTTACTTCATCGAGGTAGTAGAAATGCTAATTCAAGGGATTTCCTAGGGAAGTCTTTCATCATAAATTAATCCCTTATTTGGAAATACACGGAAAAATTTTTAAAATCAATATGGTATATAAAGCATATAACAAAAAGAAAACCGATAATTAAAAACTACAATGTTCACATGCTATAAAATAAATCAAGGCAAATTAGGCTAATTTAGCCATATTCTTATAATTGATATGAGTAAATTAAGAAAAATTGGAATAACCAATGAATACAAAGTCAAAAATAACATAAAATAGGTTTAAATACGAATTCCAGTATTCTTGGATATTTGTTGCAGAAAACTAGTTTCGTTATATCCTGGGTGGATAAGATAATGAAAATAAGATATAAGATGATGAAATATCAATATAAGTTGATGAAAATTTATGCTTGACGTTTATAATGAAATTAAGATTGTATGTATTTGATTACGGCAATGCACTCGAGAGCTATCTGCATAACGGAAGGGATGTTTCATGGAAGTCTTTCTAAAGGATACTGGTTCGTATATACGTAATAACACTTGGAGAAAGCCATGAAAACTCCCATGTAGCCATTCCTTTAGCCGGGATTCTAACCGCAGGCCGAAATGTTAGTATTTAGCGAGTTTACCGCTCGGCCGTTGGTGGGCTCAGTGACATTAAGAGTCTGAATAAACACACATACTATAAATTTAAACAACACGGACTATATTAGTTCATTATCATATCTTTGATGTTGCAAATCGTATATATCAAGCAATGCAGTGCTGAACTATTTCTCTGGTAATCTGCTAATTATCATCTGATCTAAAGCAGAATATCCCTTCTACACTGAGTTTCTATTTATCTACATTACTTAATGCATTAGCCTGTAAAGAAAAATCCGAAAGCGCTGTAATTCGATACTGGCCAATTCTCGAATGCTGCCTAAAACAGTAGGCTCATTAAATTCTTAATTTCTCAACTGATATGGACAAACTCCTTTTCTTTATATTCCAGTTGTCCATCTTAGCTCAATCTTTCTGCTTTACTTTCATCTTCAGTTACAGCTAAGCGCTTTTGAACTAATGTCTAATCACTATCATAACCACAATCGTGCAACGGAATCACAGATACAGTCACGCATTTCTTAAACAGGAACACAGCCTCATTCAGATTCTTTAAACAAAAACAAGCGTTTTAATAAACGTGTACGTAATGCATTGTAGTTAAACAACAGCATAGAAATACTTTCCATATACATAACTTTTCATAGTGCAGAACACATTTCCGTATCATATCTTTAAACAGAAGATAGGGGACGAATTTTCGTAATAACTTAATGCGTAATTTCTGGACTTTGGTATGGAGAAAAACGGAAGCCCATTCATAGATAACTGGGAGTCTTGCGCATTTAGGCGCATTCGGTTTACATATTTTATAATAATTAGCAAAGCATATTCCATTCGGGAAGTTTCATTCATATTAAGAGATGGCTTTCAAATGCTTACTATATGTTATGTATCATTACAAACAGTATTTAAGTGTTTACAAAATAAATAAATGCAACTTTTTCAATATCAGTATGTTGATGGCCTACATTTTGTTGGCAATTAGGAACACAATTTGTCCTTAATTGCTTTACTAGAAAACTAGTTTCTACAGTGCGCTCAGGATTAATACGCCTGCAGTTTTAGAGAATTATTAATTTTGATGCATAATATTTTCATTTAAACTTTTACAGCGATACTTATTGATAAGCGTACGAAATCTTCACCATGTCAAAAATAATAAAAAAGTGTGCTTTTATGGGCTCCAAAAATATATGTAGTTACAAAATGTAACAAATGACAAAAGCTTTGGCTTAAAATTTTCTAATATGTGCTTACTACCTAATTAATACTATGTAAGAACAGAACACACACACATATATATATATAAAACTCTCGATTTGCATGTGCTGAAAAATACAGTTTATACTATCGGTTAACGGCAATATGTTGCACCACTCGAAAGCTATAAGTAATAGCAAAAATAAAAGTCATTGTTGAGCAGAATGTTCACTTATTTGTTGTTAAATTTATACAAGAGAACTTACAGAATTATAATATCAAGCAGATAAATTATCCTCAACAGTTTGAAATATTCGAGGTATAGTATTACTTAATCGGAACTATTATTGTCTTTGCGTTTGCAAAGCTGATATGTGCTTTAATTCACATTACCTAAAGACATGAATAATCCTAGTGAGCTCTATGACATCAAACTTAACGCTTAAAATCTAATTAAACCTATAGTTACAGGCAGTAAATTACATTATTCACAGAACATTTCATGAACTAAATTCTACAATTCACTTCAAATATTTCGATTCACGGAATTCGCGTCAAATATTCATCGCTTCTATACAGATGCTACATGATGAGAGATTCTTATAACTGCATTATAAGGAGTCTAAGACTTTATCGCATCTCATTATCGTGCACTGTTTAAATGAATTCAGGAAGAATAAAAGGTTAGTATCATTAATTTGATTTTCATGCAGTTTCGAAGCTTTATGTCACGTTTCAAATGATACTATTTCTAAACAGCTGGGGAATCTTTGCACACGAGGTACTACAGGAATTTTAATCGGTAACTTAATAAAAATGATTTCAATGAATTTTTTGGACAACCTGAGAAGTATGTATAATGACAAATATTTCCTTATAATTTAAAATATTCTTTGCAATACTCTGAATTATAATTTAAAATTACAATACAAAAGTATAATTATAATTTAAAATATTCTCTACACTATTCAGAAAATGTAAAAGGTTTAATTACTTGCTTTAGCTACTTCTTCATAAAAATCATAGACTACATCATAGATAAAATTTCAGTATTATTAAGGCGAAAATTCTCATTGTGACCATCTTTAAAAGTGACTATAAATTCTGAGAAATAAATTAAATAATAATATTGAATGTCACCTCCTATAAGTCACAAAAGGAACAAAATCATTTAGAATCTTCGTTGTTTCTCTCAAATATGATTCAGAGTATTTTAATTTACCTAGCAATCTTCAGTTTTGGTAAATATTATACAAGATATATTTTAGTACTGTTATGAGAATATTTTAGATAGAAAATTTGATCACATATAATTGTAACTTTAAGATTCTGAAGCAATTTCTATATTTATTACCGCTATTTGGAAAGTAAGTACTCATACGTTTTTTAAATATATATACATATATATGTGTGTGTGTGTTTACTCTCATGTACCTATTTTCTTCAGAAAATTTAAAACGAAATACACTTTAAAACGGAAAATTTTCATGAATTGCTAATAACTGAAAAAATATATTCTTTCTATATTAAGTAAAATTACTATATTAAGTAAAATTACCTTGGTTTACAAGGATGACTAAGAGAAAACATTTTCTAGACTAATCTTAATGCTTGATTTCGTTTAATTTATTTTTGAAGAATCAAAACCATTTTTTAGTGGTGAAGTATATTAAAGAATTATGGCATCATGCAAATGCATACGAGATGCGAATAAAACGTAGCAAACAAAAAGAATTAAATTTTTAGGGATAATAATATCCTTGATAAATTTTAAACTTTCAATCACTGTTAGATAGATTTTAATAAAAACAACAAGCTTTTTTTTTTTTTTTTGCTTTAAAATCTAAACTTTTTTTATGATAAATGGACTATTTGTTACCGCTTAAGTGCGGAAATCAGTTATTCTACAGATTATCTAGTTAATCTGCAGGTTAACTAGGGTGATCCTTTAAGGTGCGGAAAACTGTTTCAGTTCTCGAATTACCTAGGTAATCTGCAAATCACCTAGACCAGGGATTCCCAGCCCTATACCCTTGGGCACTAATCCGCCCGCCGATTGTTTAACGCCTACCCGCCGTTGTGCTATCACAATAAAAATGTTTTAGTTTTCAACAAAATTCTCTATGAAAGTTTTCTCACTTTTAATGAAATAGAAATTGCGTTCAACATAGATAACATCACAAAGTAAAATGTGATCGATCTCTTTTTTATCAGCATGTATTATTAACTCTATCCAACTGTAAATTCAAATTGAAAAAAGTAAATGTTGCCCGCCGTCCACCAGATATTTCAGAATGTGTTTTGGGGGACCTCTGACCTAGCTAATATGCACGTTATCTAGTACGCACAATAAAAGTGAAAATAAGACCTTTACCGGAATAACAGAAACGTTTCCTTCTTTGTATTATAGTTTTTTAATTGATTGATGATTGATTCTAGCAGTTATTTCTTAATCGTTTGATTGTATTGATATTTTTAAATATCCGAAAATAAATAAATAACGCTATGTTAATTTAAGCTTTCAGAAACGTTGCTGTTATTGCTGGAAAGATATTATTTTCCGTTTAACGAGCGCTTAATAGGCGATGTGCAGATTAACGAGTGCCTAGTAGGTAATGTGCAAAGTGGTGGGAGAGGGAAAGGAAATGAAAGAAACAAACTTTTGAACTTTAAAGATATGGAAGCAGTGCATATTACCAAGGTAAAATTTGGAAAACTGTTGATTCCGCACTTTAACGGAACAAGCCAGTTAATCTGCAGATTAGCTAGGTAACATGCACATTAAAGATTTTTGCACTTTAGCGGTAACATATATACTTATTTTATTAAAAATAACTCTACAGCTACACTCATAAGTGTTGTTTTGAGCATGTGACACTGTAATAATGTAACTGAAAAATGTATAGTTATACACAGTCCAGTCACATTAATGTGACCATCTGTCAAAAGCCAGAATAACCACCTTTCGCAGAGCGGACTGCTGCGAGACGTGCAGGAAGAGAGTCACATAGGTCCCTGAAGGTGTTCTCTGGGATGTTGAGCCATGCCGACTCTAATGCCGTGGCCAGCTGCGCTAGATTATGCGGTTGAGGATCCATGGCGCGAACAACTCGGTCGAGATGGTCCCACAGATGCTCGATTGGGTTTAAGTCAGGTGAGTTTGCTGGCCAGGGGAGGACGGTAAACTCATCCTGGTGCTCTTCGAACCACGCACGTACACTGGCAGCTGTATGGCACCTCGCATTGTCCTGCTGGAAGATGCCATCATCCTGAGGAAAAACAATGCGCATGTAGGGGTGAACATGGTCCGCAAGGACAGATGCGTACTTGTATTGATCCATTGTGCCTTCCACAATGATCAGTGAACCTAGAGAATGCCAGGAAAACATTCCCCAGACCATAATGCTCCCGCCTCCAGCTTGGACCGTTCCGGCAATGGTTGCAGGGTGGTTCCTTTCAGAGGTTTCACGCCTTATACGCCAACGTCCATCTGTCCGATGGAGCATAAAACGCGATTCATCCGAAAACGCAACCTGTCGCCACTCAGTGGACGTCCAGCTGCTGTACTGGCGTGCAAATTCTAGCCTTCGCCGTCGATGAACAGCAGTCAGCATAGGTGCACGAACCAGGCGTCTGCTTCGGAGGCCCAGACGCAGCAATGTTCGCTGAATAGTACTTTGGGAGACACTTTTGGTAGCCCCTTGGTTCATTTTGGTGGTCAGTTGCTCAACGGTAGCCCGTCTATCTGCCCGAACGCATCTCCGCAACCGTCGTTCGCCTCTGTCATCTATGGCCCGTGGTGCACCACATTTGCCACGTCGCTGATTTTGGACAGTCCCATTTTGCCATGCACGGTACACTTTTACCACGGCGGCACGCGAACAGTTCACAAACTCAGCCGTTTCGGAAATGCTTCCACCCTTGGCCCGAAAGCCAATGATCATGCCCTTTTGGAAGTCGGATAAATCGCTTCGTTTCTGCATTACGCCAACGATTGAAATGTTTTCCGAAGCCCTCACACACCCTTTATATACGCTCAAATGCACTGTGCTGCCACCTGCCTTCTGTGATTGGTTATTTAACTCTGACATGGAAAGTACGTGGTGGTCACATTAATGTGACTGGACTGTGTAATTCGGAGAAGTGTTTTCATTGATGTTTAAAGCAGATTAACAATTTAATGGAAGCGATACCTTAATGAAATGCTACGATTCTGATATGTTTTTATTTAAATGATAATCAGATAATCAGAATAATGAAAAAGTCAAACCAGATAGATTTTTTTTCATTATTAGTACCATAAGCTCAATTTTAAGCGCTCACGAAAAGCTCCATCACTTAACTACCTGCGGGTGGTAAGTTTATCCCCAAAGCACATTCGCATTTTTTTCTCTACTTTTTGTTGCTGAAGTGATATTTCTTCCACGCAATAGCTTTCGATTAAAAATTACGTTGCGATGCATTTTCTTGTTTAAAAATTTAAGTTTTAAATGGAAACAACACAATTTTATGAATAATAAATGAAAATTTACATAATGTTTCAGGAAACTGAGTGATTTTTCTCTGTGTTTTTTCTTTCACATTCTATTAGTATGACTGTTATGAATTGATGGTGCCCTGCATTAAGTGGCACTCCAAACGTCCTCTCTAAAGCGTTATTCTACAACTTAACTTTTACATGAAAAACGAAGGTGTTAAGCCTACCAGTACTGAAGGAACGTACCTAAGAATTATGCTTGTAAATATTATATTACGGCCCACCAGCAGAGAAGGCTCAAGTCCCTGAACACTAGTATTTCGGTCAGAGGATTGAATCCCGCGAAAGGGCTGAATGCATTGGGGTTTTTGTGATTTTCCCCGTGTGTAACGTGTTAATACGAGCCAGTTTCCCTTAAAAAGTTTTCCACGAAGGCATTGCTTGCTTCCGAAGGCACTGCTTATCTGTTTGAAGTACGTTACACAAAATGGTTTGGTTGATGTACTGTAAAAAAGCATCAATGTGGATTACCCTGGTAATGAAAAAAAGGAACTCTTTAAATAAGGAAAATAAACCTTCTCCAATCTAAAGAAACTAACTTAAAGAAATCTCATTAACTGAGTTGTGGCTAAATGCAAAGAAGTTTTTCCGACGTGCCGCCTAAGTTTTGCAGTATAGAAAAGAACTATAAGAATACAAAATTATTTACCTTTAAAAACAAAGTTATTTTTCATATGCCCTTTTTAATATCATAGAGATAATCCGAAAGGAAACAAAATGTAATAAGAAGCTAAAAATAAAATTTCATTCATTATTGAATTTGTCTAATTAATTTGAACGCTTTAAACCTGTTAAAATGTGTATATTTTATTTAGATTAAGGTAGTCCCTTTTAATTTTAATATAATAAACTACTATAAAATGGTCATAAAATTAATATAATCTCTGCCTTTAAAAATGTTGGCCACATAACTTTCTTGATCAGTATTGTTAGTAAATGGTGGTTGTTACCACGCCGTTGGGCTTAAATTCAAATTCCAAGTAACTAACTATCTGACTAGCTATTTTGATACTCCTCCGTTCAGTTACAAAAAGTGTGAAATAGTTTAAATTTAGGGACCTACTACTGAAACCTTCAGTTACTATTATCCGTACGCGAGTACCAAGCAGCTTTTATGGCTAAGGATATGATGGATTGAATACACAACCTGCCTGCAATATTTTGGTCTTCGTCATCTAGACTCCCGACAGATGCTTTATTTCTTTACAAGTCTATAATGCACAGTTATAATGTTATTATGCACAGTTATAGAGAAAACAACCTCTGCCTTGTTGTGCAGGCGTACTTTATGATGTATTGGATACCAACAACACATTTTTGTTTGCCTTTCTCTTCTTTAAGTTCGGAAGATGTTGCTTCTTTTTCGTTAAAAGCAATGCTTAGTTGAAGATTTAGAACTTGACATCTGTGGTTTCCTCGTTCGCCGATATCCATATTTCATGTTTCTGGATAGGAATTAATCGAATTAATATAGATATTTTACATGATTAGTCATTAATTGAATAAGCTTTCCGTTTTTAACGTTTTGAGTGAGACTTTTGGGTGTGGACTTGTGGGTAAGTCTGCCATTTTCTGCTTCATCCGAATGCGTCTATATCTTTTAATAGCGTGTTTTGCAACACTTCTTTTTACTACTAGTTGTAGAATATGAAGATGGCTATCCATAGGTCCATTCCTTGACACCTCTTTGGTAGTCTGATTTGCTACCTCATTTCCTGAACTCCGGATAAAACAGACCAATTTATGATCATGGTAGCCTTCCAAAATATGCTTTTTCAGAGGTTCGATAAAGAAGGACAGGCCAAAAAGTCACTGAATTTTATCACTCGGAGTGTTTTTGAACAAAATATAAGACAATAAAGTGTAAAAATTACACTATCCTCATGGCGTCCAAAATCTTGACCAACAACAAATGCAATTGGTTTTCTGCTATAGGACTCGGGATGAGCAGCAGAAAATATCAAATTATTTTAAAAAAGGGGATGACATCAGATAAGTATCATTGACACTAAGCCTAACTATTGAATATGCAAAATCGCTGTTTTGCAAGAAACAGTTTAAACATTTGGCAAACGCTTGAAACAAGACAAGAATTTTAGTTACTTGATTTGGTGGCATTTCACTTATTTACTTATTACAAACTATTTACTTAAAAACTTATGAGAAAATGGAAAATGGGACAATTCAACGTTCAATTCATAATACACAATAAATACACTACCACTGCATGATATGTAAATGAAATACCATTTTTTGTGTATGTTTTATAAAATAATTTTTAAGGGAATAATTTAAATCAATTTTATGCACAATGGCTCAATAAAACATTTATTAACAGAATGCAAAAATAAGCATTTACACCACAACGATCGTGAGTTCAACTGTTGAAATTCAGAGCTTACGTTAGCAGATTGCCAAAAACATTCATTACGTCACGTAACGCTGTGATTGGTGAGCAAAAGCTGATAAAGGAAATTATATTAGCCATTGCACCTCCGGATATTCGGAGGTATTAACGTAACCCAATGTACTGGTTTCCAGACACATACAATTTTTATAACATCTGCATTTATCATACCATTTTCGTAATATTTTGGCTTATTGCCAGTATTTTTGTAACATTTTTATAACTGTGACTTTCGGTTTTACAACATGCTTCAGCTCCTTATATATTTACTGAAAAATTAAATATCTAGCTTCGAATAAACTGCGTGGTTTTCTTTCAGTGTACGTTCTAAAATTAAGCCAGTTGTCATATTTCTAATAACAACACATTTAAATGGAATGTATTTTATTAGAAATATGAAGAATGAAGTTCTGATGTAAAACCTGAGTTATAGTTGACGACGTATCTATTTACGTAAGTAAATTACCCTAAATGCAAAATTTAAATTATCCCAAATCCCATAAGTATTAATAGTTTCAAACTCTACTTTTAACATTTGCTAGACACATTTTGACTGAGAAATTAGAGTATTGGATTATTTAAGAATGTACTATAGGCTGTATTATTTAAAATATTTTAACATGTATTATTTCTAATATTAAGAATACTTCCCTTTTGACTAGTTAAGACTAGTTAATTGCGGTTAAAATCTTGCAATCTGATAACTCCAGGTCTGATAAACTCCAGATTACAATCAAAGATCTCAAAGAAAACTTTAACAGATAAATATTAATATTTCATCTGATAAAATTTTCTATTGTAGTATAAGGTTTTTCCCCTCATTTCAGTATTACTTTGTGGTATAACGGTAGCACACTCGTGCGTATTCGAGGAGTCCTAGGTTCGAGTCTCAGAGAGAGCATTGCACAATTTCTCGTCTCCTGCTTCCAGAACACCTAATAACTCTACAAATGGCACCAGACCTAAACGGTGGTGGACAATAATTCGTCACCCCCACGATTTGGTAATCCTAATACTCAGTCTCCTAATACTCAGTAACCCTTTAAAAAGGGGGAGAATATCAGGTATTTTCTCCCCTCTTCCAGCATCCCTTCGTGGCGTAAGGGCTGCACATTCGCCACGTATTCGAGAGGTCCAGGTTCGAGTCCCGCCGAGGGCATTGCACATTTTTCAATACTACGGCTTCAAAATAACCTAATGAATTTACAATGTTAAAACAAAATTTACCTCCTCTGACCTCGCATTCAGCGCCACTTGTATATATAGCAAGCAGCTACAATTATATATCTAGCTTCATATAATGCACTCACTAGAACTTAAAAAAAAAGACATTACATGGTTAGAAAAGCAGTAACAATTATTTCAAATTTTAGAACTGAGCAGAGCATATCTAAATCACATGAAAAGCTTTTATTCCTCATTTCTTGCTTGATGTCATTATCACTAACTTAAGAATATTATAGTCTTTTGTTTCTCCTGTTAACTCTCAAAAGTTTTTTGCAAGATTACTGTGTTTCCAGAAGGGTTAAAAGGAAATCCTCGTCTGATTGAAGTATTAACTACACTGAAGTATTAACAAGTTTCAGCATAAGTAAACTACTGCTTATCAAAAGTTTTGCCTTCATTGGGCAATAATAATAGCTATTTAGCTAATGGAAATACATTTCCATCTGTAATTCATTCATTTTCAAATATTTATGCGTCCTGGCAAATTACAGATGCCTGGTATAAATATTTTGTTTCTCCTCTTAAATGAAAACGACATGCATTGCTACAAATTCACGAAATTAAATCTTTAAAGTTAATACAATTTTTAAAAAGTAAAAAATAAAAAGTTTAATTAAAATTATTTAAAATTTTATAGACCCTTTTCTTCCATGCGTTTTTCTTTTGAATGTAAAATTGCACTAAGAGAAAAGTATCATTATAAGAAATTATATTACCATATAAGGAAAATTAAATCATAAATGTAAGTAATGTCTATAATTTGATTATTTCCGTAAATTCCATCATAATTATTAGATTTTTTTTCTGTACCCAGAAGTTACTGTATAGAAAACGAAATTTTGAAATTGATTAGTTATATCATGCTAGAGACCTTTTGAAAAAGAAGTTAACAGCAGACAAATAATTTTTTAAATGATTAACTTATGTTTATAGTTTTATAATATTGAAAATATATGAAAGATTTTATGTATCATCAACTGGCAACAGCATCTGTTTAATGTGGGCCCGATTACATCACAGACTGAAACCGATAAATCCTCCTGCATTTTGATGCAACTTTGATACAAACTATACCTGATGTATTCGCAATGTTTATTCCCAGACTGTGTTATGTCTAGATTTCTGCTCTAATATAGAGTTCTGATTGTAAGAGAATTATGTGTATGAAAATTTGCTATGCAAATATTATCATTCCTTTTTTTTGGCCAAAATAACATTATAAATCTTTAAAAGCGTGTTTCTTGAAGCAACGATTTTGCACATTCGTGATTGTGACTTGCCATTGGACGGCATGGCAAGTTGCATAATCTGTGATTTTACAAAGCCATCCTTACTCTTGTGGCTTAAAAAGAAGGAAATAGTTCTTTGTCACGAGTAGATTTCCTTTTGTGTTATTTCTTCCGAAGTGTTGGATATAAAACGGAAAACCTACTTAAGCTCAGAATGTCGGACTTTATGTTCAAATCTTTTATACTCCTCAAACAATTTTTTTAAGTCTTTATATTATTTCAGAAGCATTTTTTACGTGTTTCCACACTTCTCATCTTGAGAAACTTCTTTCTTACTTTGCAATATCTAGTATTGCAACAGTTTTGGTACAAAATAGATTTAGAAACGTGCCTTAATTTCTTCATCCAAAAATTTATAGCTATATGTAAAAGAATATGACAAATTTGTCTAGAGTACAATCCACATGTGAATTATATTTATTAAGCCTGTTATCTCGAAATATCATGAATGTTCTATCATCCTTTTATGAAAATTTAATCTAAACTAACAGATCTGTAGTTACATTGTTTTATTATTTAGGTTCAACCATTGCTTCCCACTTAAAAAACAAAGCATATAACATGAACAATAAGAAAAGTCTTTTGCAGTTCTATGTCATTTTGCCAGAATGACTGCAAGATTTGAAAATACGTAGTCCGTGATCCCCATTGAAACAGGAAATTTATCGTGTTTACTTTAATACTGTAGTTTAGAAAAAGGTTTTTCAAAGAAGGTTCTGTCAAGTCTATTGTAAAGGTGAATGAAAGATTTCTTAACTGAGCAGCTGAACTAAATTCGAAGAAATAATACAGAAAGACCGACTCAGTTAATCTTTTGATTTACTACTAAATGCATAGAATATTTAAAGTTTAATTATTTTAGTTACATTTCTTATATTTTTAGCACTAACAAAAGCAGCTTTATATTATGTTATAACCTTCAAATAAGGGATTAAAATGTTTGTTTAACATTTCTATAATTAAATATCATATTATTTATATTTGAATTATGATTTAAAATGTAATTATTAACAAATGCATTATTTGTCGTTTTGTGATATTAAGTCTATGTTTTTAGACTCGGTAAAATCTAATTCTCTGCTCAAATATGGAGTTTAAATCTTCTGAAAAATAAAACTACAGATTTATATAGTTAAAATTTAAATTTAAATCTCATTCCATGTCGAATGGCGAAACTCTGAAAGCTATCTGTTCGCTAAGCATGGAATTTAAGTTAAAGACTTTGTGATTTTCAGAATGACAATATACGTTTTTCTTGTATTTGATTTAATTCTTTACATTTCAATAAAATATGCAGATTAGAGAAACAAATTCAGTACTGAAACAGAATTCTGTAATTATATACCATTATTAATAGCACATCTAATCCAATGTATAAAAAGAAAACTGAACCTTGAATGTAATTTCAGATTTCTAAGATTTATAAGAATGCAGGCATTATCTTAAAAGAAAATTTTATAGAAAATTTAAAATGCTTGACGCATCTTATAGAAGGCACGTATATTTTTAGAAATTAGCTGGATACTGGATACACGGAAACTGGATACCAATTTTAAGTACTTTAATGTTCTTTCATTTTAGTTTTCTACCTGTTCATGTTTTCATAAATTTACGTAACTTTTAAACCTATGAAATTTATTCAGGATTCTGAGAATATGCAGCTACGTTAAAGATCTGAACGTAATAATAAAGTTATAAAGTTTAATAATACAACTAATGAAGCACAAGAAGACATGAAATGACTAAATATTTAGACCAAACAATTATTCTATAACCATATAGGCATAATATGTGCGTTTCAAACCTAGTTTAATAATTGAAATAATTATAACAAATTTTCATTAAATGTAATTTGATATAAGTTATATCAACTAAATTTGATACAAATTATATCAATTAAAATGAAATGACTATATTATTAATGAAATGAATATATGGTATATATTATTTAGAAGCATTATTATTCTTCTAAATGGCTCAATTAAATATACACATCATTCTATAATGTAAGTAATGTCAAGCATTTCAAATTCTTCACAAAACTGTTTCTCAAAATAAAGTATACATTTTCATAGAACTGAGAAATTGTGGAAGATATTCAAAATAAGTTTTCGGCGTATTCGATCACCTGTTCTATCTGAAAAGTATTACATATTTATTATATTGAATTATACTCTTGAATTACTAATGAATATCTATTATACTAATAAATACCAGGCGCTATTGAATTATATATTTATTATAAATTACATCAGTTATACATTTTATTAATAATGAGGTAAATACATCCATTCTTAAGGTGCACGTTTATTACTTTTTATACTTTTTAAATTGTTTGGTCCCCCCGAGCATCTTCACATATAACTTAAAATTCAACTTTAAAATCTCATTCCACATTGAATGGCAATACTCTGAAAAGTCTGTACACGCTAAGCATGGAATTTAAGTTAAAGATTTTGTGCTTTTTAGAATGATAATACTACTGAAATGATATATACCCTAGTAGTTTAAGGTAACGAACATAATTACTGCCTTAACATTAGAAAGACTCTCCTAGTAATTCAGCAGACGTTTCTCATGTCAAAACTATAGATTAAATTTTTGATTGTGATAATATAATTAATGACTGTAGTTTTATATTAGTTTAATTTCATTTCAGATAAAAACTGGTCTAAACAAACTCAACTGAAATTGAAGTTTGACACGCTAATCTCAACTTTCAATGGAAAGTTTCCGTTCGGTTAAAGTAAGTATGTTTAACATATATAACACTTTTATACCACGCTTTCACTATAATACTTAATTCTGGTAATTATTAAAAGGTGGCGTTCCTATTATAAACAACACTGTATCTTTTGTCAGCATCTATTCTTGCACGAGGATCTTTCATAGAAAACGCAGCGGCTAACGCTGTAATCGTATTTTATTTATGAAGAAGATGACATGCTAAAATTTCGAAGTCTAGATCTCATTACACGCAGATGTTTATTTAGTAAAGATGGAGAAATTATTAACTTATGTCTTACAACTAATAACATAGTTTATGATGAGAAGTTCCTGTAAATGTATAGTGAAGATATTTTGAAATACCAAATTGGTCCTTTTCAAGGAGTACTGGATCGTGTTCATGTTACACAAGGCAGAAGAGTAATAAATTTTATGCAGCTAAATCAGTCGCAAAGAACCGAAACTGGGATGAACAGCATTTCTTCCCAGATCTTACCAATTTGGTTGTTTGTGGTTAAATTCCCAGTCTTGATGTCCTTAAAAGTATTTAATGTTTTATCCAAATAATCATATTTCTTCCGTATTATTATGACCTGTTTTACTTACTACTTAAGACTAAGTATAATTCAGCTTGCAAGTGTAGAGTTTGCAAAGAAGTAATCCTAAAATCAATTACTTTAAAAACTGATAGTTGTCAAAAATTAAGAACCGAATGTCAAATTAAACAACAACTAGGTTTATAATTAATTATATTATGCATCAAAAATTCATTTTCCAAATATTATGTTAGTTAATAATAAGTACAAACAGTATAAAATAATTTGTCAACTTGCCAAACAATATACCTACATACAAACATTTGTAACAATACTTAAACAATAGCAGTATTTTTCAAAATATTATTTAATACAGATTTTTTGCAATTTAGATTAAGAGCCTTTAATTTAATACAATATTTTAATTACGTCTAATTATAATTTTTATTTCTTCGTAATGGTTAGCTTAAGATGAACTCATAATTTTCTAGATTAATTAATTTTTTAAATTTTAGAAATGAATTTCTCAAGTGCCACCATTGGCCTAGTGGTTCAAATAGCTGAATGCTGGGAGTTTGACCAAGGTTCAATTCCAAGCGAACTAACTGACTGCATTGCTAATTTTTGTAATTCTTCTCATATGTAACGTGGGTGTGAGCAAGCTTCTCTTAGAAAGTTTCCCACTGATGTATCCCTTCCTTTAGGTAGACAACCCTAGTATAATTTGCCATTTTGAAATAACCTAACATTTCAAATATTATATGTTTCCATCCATTAAGATTTTAATTGAAACGTTTTGTATTGTATATATATATATTTATAAGTTATATACGATTCTTTTTTACGTTGCCTTCGGGATTTATAAATGTTCATGAACAGAAGCATTTATTTATCTTTTGATTATTACTTTAGTAAAAAAACAGATATTCTATTTCGAAACAACCTTTACAGATAAAGATTTGAAAGCAAAGAGCATCCTTTTCATGGTTATTTGTACCTTTCTTCCCGTTGTTTATTCCTCTCAAAATTCTGGTTCGGCTTTGTATTTTTTCAACGTAAGAAAAGTGAAATCAGAATCAATATCCTGTTTCTTTTTATGTCGTAATGCTTTTCAACTCTATTCAGTTATTTTTGTCTTCGTACGAGCCGCAAGCCTTTTACGGTGAAACATTACACAGATAAAAAACACTAAATCTCTCTGCTGGAAGCTTTAAGAGACATTCTCAGGTATGAAAAGATAAATAAGTATGGGATTTTCTACTTCTTTGTGCAATCCGGAAGATTTCTAAGAAAACCGCAGCGTATTATCTAATTATCTAGAAAAACGCTTCGATTACTTGTAACTGGGGAAGAAAAAAATATTTTTATTTTCTAAGTGTAGCAGCCTTTAAATTCTTACAAATATTGCGTGAAACCTATTTAAAGTGATCTGATTTCTTTTGTAGAGCCTTAGAATTTTACAGTTAAAAAGAAAATGCATTTTGTTTCTAACTGAATCAGGCAGAAAGCACAGCAGCGATGTATTTTAAGGGAGTTATATTTTTAGCTTTTATCACCGGAAAATAAAAACAAAAACATATATAAAGCGCATTCTAAAAAGCAGATTTAACTTTTTTTGTATAAAGCAATGGAAAATTAATAAGGAATTTTCTCGAAATTTCTAAGAAAACGTAATTATGTAAACAATTTATTATCTGCAAAAGGAACGCAAATAAGACGTGTTTAAAAAATTATATATACTATTTATCATTTTATATTCAAAGCACTATCATGTGATATTTGGTATTCAAAGCACTATCAGATGCCATTTTAAAATTTATTTATCTCTATTATTGCAAAATGAAGAGTCCGTAAATGAATACGTAAATTCTTCGCACTGAGAAAATCACCTAGATTCAACAGATTTTGAACACATGTAGCCTTCACACGATCACGATCATATGCACCTCCAAGATCTGAATTTTGTATTTCGATTTCTTTTTTATTTACTTCGTATTTCCTGCGAATTTAACAAATTTTATATTTGACAAGATTGAAAACATTAATCCATAAATTCTTTTTCTAAGATGCTTTAACGATGCACATGTTTCTTATTATCATGAGCAGAAGGCATTATCATTTGAAAATTCAATAGAATAATAGTGTGAATTACAAAAAAAAAATGATTTAAGAGAAGTTTGCTGTGTAAGTTTTAGTGAGCACAAAAAAGCTTTTAATGATAAAATAAATATTGTTTATTTACAATAATTTATTAACGTTATTTCAGATATAGTATTTTATTTTTTAGTGCTTAAAACCATCATATTTGTTAACAATTAAATACTTAGAAGGAAATATGCATCAGTTTATTCCTTTCTCTTAGAGGTTCTGAAATACTTTAATATTATTTTTTATATTGTCAGTATTATTATCAGTTCCAATATCTACGATTTCATACCTTTGCTTTTAGCTTTATTGAAGAATTCGATGACAGTGGATACAATAGTCGATTTATTACTCCTATGATAAAATTCTCTTCTTTTCTCTCTGCATATGCAACGCAAACCTGGCAAGTCGTTTTCGAAAAACATGAAAGATCTAAAGTGGCTGACTTCCTTGTAAGGCCTATTAAATTATATATACTTTTTACTGAAGTTCATTTAAACAAAACTTTCTCAAATTTTATTAGAGATACATTTCTTATTCAGTCAATTCATTTCTCACTTCGTGGGAAGGTAAAACTATATAAAAACTCAAAACATCTTAAAAATTGTAAAATACAGAAAACCCATATAATAAATATTTATAATTTTATTTTTGTTATTTTATTAAACCCATATTTTTTTAACTGTTTTAACTGTATCATAAAACACCAGATACAGTTAATACAGTTAAAATATTAATTTTGAAATTAGAATTTTTATACCAAAATAAGCAGTTCACCCAAACAAGCAGAAAGATAAAATTTTCAGTAAACGAAAATTTAAAGTTAACTTTTGGTCCCGCTGGGCAAAACGACATTGCAATTGATACACGAACTGACTTAATTCACTACACGACTAAGAGTTTCAAATGTAAGCAAATAGCCGCGACGTTAATCCTAGCGAAACTTGCACTTTTAAATTGCTGATAATTCTACAGCTGTTGAATGCAGAATTAATTAAAGTCATAAAAATCTTCTTCGGATTTAAGCACAACACAATTCAATCACTTTTAAAGCAAAAAAATATACATTTACCAACATATAAGAATAAAAAACAGAGCATCCCGAGCCGGGTAAGATGGTGAATATATGTATTTTATACATATATGTTTTGCGTCGCCGATTATAACAAAAAATATATGTACCAACTAGATCTTACAGCAGTCTCATGTACAAGATTTAAACGTTCTATGACTAATCGTTTTTATGTTATGCGAGACACAAACATACGCACATATGTACGTGGGAACGTGCAGACGACATGAAAAATATTCCCTTCTGAATCCATTTTCGGGAAAAAGAGTCTTTATTTCGCACGTGCAGATTTCACGCAAAAAAAATGTTCAGATGGATTCGATATCGGTCAATACGGATAATTTCTTTGAAATATGATACCCGAAATGTGCGAGATTACAATACTGTCTTTACTTCGTACAAAGAAGTAAAAAACAATAAAGAAAGGAGTTCTGTGTGCGCCTGTTGTTGTTAACTAGGCACGGTATTAGGTATAAATAACACTAAAATTCTCCATATGACTTATTTGCATGGTTCCAGTTATACAAGTGGAGACTATACACACATAACTACATTATATATTGAAATGATGTCAAATAAAATGCACACTGAGGTCTCCTGCAGCAGATTTGTTCACTCCGGGAACAACAAGGGCATAAATTAAAAATACACCATTCATATACTCTTCATGTTAGGTCATAATACCTGGAATCTTGCGAAAAAGTTGCAAGTTCAAAAGATTAGTCTTGCATTTGTGATAATTTTGTAATGATTTCGAATACAGTAATATTAATATTATGTATTTATGAACAAAAATCTAACACTTGTGGCAGAAATAATAACAAATATTCTGTAATCACGAATTTGTTTCATATTTTCGACGTTTCAGAAAATATCTTAATGTCCGAAAAATAAGCTTGGACTTTTGATTTGCGATAAAATTGTTACGTTTATGCCTATCACATGATCGATGTCGCCCAATCGGGATAGTGGTTAGTGACTCTGTTAGTGGCCCGAAGGACCCGGGTTCGAACTCCGGAGAAGTCATGGATGTTTGTAAATGTATGCTGTGTATGCGGCAGGGGGGTGTTCTAAATATCTTCAAAGCCGAAAGCAAGAGGTTTATAATAGGCGAAGAGGGGTGGGAGATTCTCGGACGTGTATCCCATGGGGTGCTCTTTGTCAAAATTGGGGACAGAACTGAAAAAAGTCGTTCAAATGTATGGTGCTCAAGGCTCTTGTCAACAGCAGGAGCAGACTTGCCCTCCTTAATCTTTAATTTCAGATATAATAATTTCTCTTTTGAGGTTTCATTTACACTCATTAAAGTAAAAGGGCTTCAGATTATGGCAAAGAATTAATAACGTGATTAATACTTCTGCAATATTTTGCATGTATGTCATTATTTTGTGATTTCTTTACTTAAAACTCAGTACACTGTGTTTTAAAAGATGTAATTTTATTTTCTATTCTGAAATTTTTTATATAGTTCAGCCAAATGCATTTATTACCATTTTACTCAAGTTTAACTTGCTGATTATATCACTGCATGCCAAAACCACTGATAAGAAACAAATATTCAGACCTCTTTAAAATGATAAATCAGGGCCTTTGAAGGGAACTGTTTAGTTATAAATCTCGAATATAGAACATTAGCCTACTTCTTTTCTTCGATCACTACCGTTGATTTTTACCACGTTTGAGCACCCACTATGAAGAACGAGGACGCCAAAGCCAGCGAAATGAAAAAAAAAAAAGATTGTGATTATTCTATTGTAATTCAAAATGAATCTCTCGCTGAATAACTGAAATATTAAACAAAAATCTTTAGAGCAGTTTTGTAAGTTACACGAACGATGTAGTTATACTAGATGGCTCTGAATGAAAACGTTTATAATCAAATAGTTATTTGATTTTTGACGCCGAATAATAAAAGAAAAGAACCCACAATCATCAGTGAGGGTAATCGTAAAAGAAAATTTTACAGCGTATTTAAAATGTTTATCGAAGGCAATTATATTTTTAGAATATTTTCTGCATTTCATTCAAATCACCTGTTATTATCAGTCTGTAAGCATGTCAGTAAGCATGCTAATTCCTTAAAACAAAATATCCTCTGCTTAATTGCATAGTCACTGATGCACCATCTCCTTTATATCATTTTCTGTACTAAACGTCTTGGAAGAGAGTACTTAATAAAAGAATTTATTTATTAACTTACTGAAGCAGTATTTAGGCATTTTTAATACTGATTCTTTATATTTCGATAAATACTTATCGTTACGTCACTTGAGTACTCATAAATAAATAAATGTTTCCGTGTCTTTCTTAGCTTTACGTATAACTTCAAGTGCCGAAGACTTTAGCACATGGTTATACTGATGAGTTTGCATTTAGTGATATCTCAAGCTGCAGAGAATAATATATCTGTAGAGCAATTACCAGTTACCTGGTTTCATGTTTTTTTAAATCAGGAAGCTATACTAACATTTTAAAAGTCTAAACGTAAACATATAAATAATCAGGAATGTGATCAGAATACTTTTTCTGTACTCTTTATGATTACGGAAGGTAAAAGATATAGATATCTAGATATTGACAAAAGCTACCTGATTTGGAAAGATAACAACAACATTCTGAGATAAACTACCTCATATTTATGTTTGTTTTTCTCACAAATTTTAAGCAAATCTTTGTGAAACAACTCCGAAATAATGTGTTATATAAAGAAATCTACTTTTTTGTGAAATATTAAGCAGATATTTCATTATAAAAAAACTGCAAGATAGTTAAAATACAAAATAAATCTATTTTATAAATTATCTTTACACTGCATTCAAGAACATAACAGCATTTACGTGTATAACTGCATGAATTACTGTTTAAATTTCTTTTACATATCTCAAAAACCTTCAATATTCCAACAAAAGTGATTCTTATTTTACTCAATGTTCCTTATTCTCATCAAGAAAGTGTCCTAAAACTTTATCAAATAATACTTAAGCGTTAAATTTATGACGGCAATGCATAGACCAGAATAAGACATTAGAATCCTACATTTTCCAAATCCAGTTTCAAATCTCTTTTCATTGAGAAATCGTGTCTTACGGTGATAGCTGATTTTCGAACATCGTGTTCAAGTTCACCTTTTTTAGCATTTTTCAAATAGAAGAGAAGAAAAAATAAAAACTATTACTTTTCTTTATGTGTAGAATTGTAACAAAAGCATTACAAACCCGATTGAAGTTACTTTCAAGGGTCTATTAAATAACATCTGAAATATTTTGTCGCCGCCGCAAGTCGTGTTATCTTGTCCACGAAGGCGACAGTCTGGGTGGCTGCAAGGTAAATTCTACCTCACAAAAGAACTCATTTGGATGCTAGGAATAGCACGCTCTTTAAATTAAGCCGTTTATAATCTGCATCGGTGCAGTTTTGGGACCATAACTTCAAATTTCGTCTTTGAAATTTGTTTTTGGACAGGCAGCAAGAAAGATGGTAATGATAATTGGACAGGTCAATTTCGCATTTCATTGCTTAAAATAAAAATCAGATCATACTTTAAATTTTTACTTTTACTTAATATTCAAATACATTAAAAATATTCATGTATAATTTAGTATTTAAAAGCCCTTTGTGAGATTAATAGGAGAACAACAGAAGCTCTTGGTTACAACCTACTGCGTAGTTTTTGCCAAAATTGGAAAATATCAATAAAAATAGCCATGTTAGAAGTGATGCTATCACTTCTTCTAACTTAGTTATTGCTGTACTAATTAATCCCCCGACTTTTATGTTATTTTGAAAGCCAAAAAGAAATGAATAAATGAAAGCATGCAAATGTAGTTTTTCAGGTCGCTTGTGATTTTGGTGAAGTTAAAAATGGTGGTACTAACATAAAATAAACCTAATGCAAAATTACTCAGTGCTCCACATATTCTTAATAACCTGCGAAAGGTAGTTCGTAGATAAGAAACATTTTTCAAACAATAGTTAGAGAAAAAACATAATTGTTGTTTTGAATTTTTTTAAGATTCATGAGATTCATGCAGTAATACAAAAAGGGAGTACTTACGAAAGAAGTGTGTATAGCAGCTGTAAGTTGAAAATGTAAAATTTAATGGGTACTTTTCTTGTATTTAACAATATAGATGAACGTATCATGTCAGAATGTGACACGTTAGTAAAACCATATGATGAATAACAGATGAATGTATACTGCGCGGGGGGGAATATGGGTCAGTTCTATATCTCCCGTTTTACTGGGCGGATTGACGAAATTCAAATTGCATTGTTCACGTCTCAAAAGCGCGCATTTTTATTCAGTTTGCGTCAAGAATGGAGAATTGGAAAATTTTTTAATTTATAGCAACGTAGTTTCCTTTTCTTTTTTCATTGTACACGAGCGGAAAAAAAAGATACCGTTCATACTTTCAAATAAATTTGACAAAATGTGTAAAACATATCTGGCGTTATTGCCGCTTATAACAAATATGTCAAATTTCAAGACGCTCTAATAATGTAAATTCACGTATATCTTAGGAAACTGTGAATAAAAAACTCTAATTTTTTGCAGGTATGCTTAGAAATGCATCTGCGCTAAGATGACGGTAGAAGTATGATAGGTTATAATACAAATATTTTTTTGAAAAATTTATAAAAAATATTTAAAAATAAAAATTTTAAAAGTAAATCATAAAAAATGTGCAAACTATATTTCGATTCAGCCTAAATTTCAAATTCTGGGAGAAGGAATCAAGTAAATGTAATAAAAAAGGGATATTAATACATATATTTCAAATTCAATTGACATTGAAGAGCTAACATTTTGAGAGCTAATTTTTTAAAATCTACTCGTGCGATTTTTATAAAACTTGGCAGTTTGGAATAACTTGAGTAGTAGAATCGAAATAGGGAAAACAATTAAGCATGTCGTTTCAAAATAAGCCCGATTTTGTGAAAAATAATCTGTATTAGAACAACGCTATGTGTAATTTAATACATACCCTAAATCGCGCTTCCGAGACATAAAAAACGCAAGTTGAATTTCGTCAATTGGCCCAATAGAACGTGAGATGTAGAATGTCCTTTTTTTTGCGTAGTGTACTTGACTGGTACAACATGAGTTGAGTCTTCTTAACAGTTCATTTAGCCAGGCAGGTACTGGGCGGAGTATTAAATTATTCGGGATATTGTGCTAGATTCCTGTTACAATTTGGCCTTCCATAGCTATATTCCATTGCAGGTTTCCATGCCTTGAAATTACCACAAAAAGTTGGAAAGATTGACGGCTGTAAACCACGTCGATAAGGCACATCGGGATGACACACACATCTGGAGGTTTCTAACTGCATGATTATATACTTTACCTTCTTCTGCTCAGCGCAGCCGAATGTGAATTTCCAGCAATTGTGCTGTGAAATCAGTTTATAATCACAGTTAAATAAACTGTTCTGAAAAACTGAACGCTTATTTTATTTTTTTCAGATTGACGTGCGATTCTGTCAAAAGTTTGTCAGAATAAGGTTGATAATTTTACAAAACTATGTATTAAATATTAAGGATATAAAATTTCTGAAAGCAAATATATTTTACATTAAATGATCCCCGCGGATTAAAATTTGCAGTAGTAAATTATTAAGGAAACTTTACAATTACTATTGAACATGCAAGATTTATATTCAATGAAATAAAACTTTTAGTTATGTTTCACGGTCATTCCATAAAATAGAAACATCTTGTTGTGTTATTTCACTTTTCATTCGAGCCTGTTGCCAATCGGAAAAACATAAGATATTATTCTTTCAAATTTAATCTGCAATATTAATTTCTTTGAAATTTAATCACATTTGAATTCGTAATTTTAAAAAATGACAGCTTTCTACGTAAACTTTAATTTATAAAATTTAATTCATTAGAAAACAAAACCATTTAAAAGCAAGCAAGATACTAAGTTTTTGTGAATATTGTTTTTTTCGTTATTTAATCTGACTGATTTAAATAAAATGTGCTTGATTCATGCTATATCTAATTTAAAATATTGAATATTTTTATAGAATTAAATGACATATTCTTCAGTTTGTAAATGTGCGAGAGATATATAACTCCCCAGTGTTAGCCTAATATCCTTTAAAATGTTTTGCTATTGTATTTGGGCCATATCTGTCGATAGTCTCTACTGATAAACCCTATTAAACTTTAAAAGAGATCTTTCGGGCGATCGTTTAAATCTGAATCCTTGCAGATTTTATTTATTTTTCTTTTTTTCTCATTTTTTACATGAGAAAGAGAGGAAGGGTTTAGCCTAAATGAAACTTTAATACCTATGTTTTCAAAAACGAATGTATGGCTATGATGTCATTTTTCAGTTTAGTAGAAGAAACATTGCTCGTGTGTGGTTAGATTATATTCCACATGTGATTATTTTCCCCTTGCTTTTCAACTGGCACTTATCACAAAACGCTTAGACTGTTTTTGTAACACAAAAAAATTTATTGGTAAAAAATTAGCGAATTATAAATATTTCGCTCATATATACTATTAAATTAAATATTAAACTTAATATATTAAACTTAATAGTTTTCTGGAGAAATAGTTGAAAAACAGGCACTGGGTAAAATATTAATAAGTTAGCTAGTGTACTGACTGTTTTATCACCGAATTGTAATCTTATATTTTACTGGCATCGCTAACGTACATCGCAGAAATTAATCAAAATGAATATGCTTCTAAGACATTTTAGATTCAAAATTTATTATTTATAAATCTTTAACTTTTGTGTTCTGTTGTTGTGACTTATCTTACTTGTCTGACAGTAACATTAGAATAAGCCCACGAATTTCATCGTGGCAAAGAATACAAGAATGTGCCTGTGGTTAGCAAGAGCCTTGAGCACCATACAGGCGACAGTACGACTTCCTTCAGTTCCGCTTCCAATTTTGATGGAGGAGACAGGTGCGAGGGGCTTCTGCCCCTCTTTACCTATCGCCAGTCTCTCGACACACTTCGACTTGCCTCATTATTTAGAGTACCCCCATGCCGCGTGGACACTTACCATTTGCAAACATCCATGCCTTCTTCGGGATTCGAACCCGCGCCCTTCTGTAATGCAGTAGGCTTATTATCTGCTACATCACTTACTGTCTATATCACATACTGTACGGGTGGCTCTTTAATTTTTAACTTTCTGTACTTAACTTACTGTCAGAAATATTTACTAGGTAGGAGATTATTAAAAAAATCTATCTAAAATACTTCTAATTACCTTACTTGTAGTTTCACCTAACTACATGTCATTACCTTAAGTCATTTAAAAGTCGTTGCGGTTACGCATTGATAAACGCAAAATAAGAGGCTTCAGCTCATAGCTACTTGTTTCAGAGACATTACTGTATTGTTGAGTTATTTATCCAATCTCAACCCAGTTTTATATTCTCCATTCTCAGAACGTAAGCATTCCCTTTTCTTTAAACTAAAGCCGTTTCATAAATATTCTAACGATCGTCAATGGCTATGTGGATCAGATCACCGAACAATGGTAAATCCTCTCGGGTTCGAAGATTGCAAACGTCTAGCTATGTAGGATACTCACTTTTTTTCCCAACGTATAGCAAGACTAAAAAAAGTTTCCAGTATTCTTTTAACGATCTGAATCATCTTAGTAGGTATTACTCTAGCAGATAATAAGTTATTGATTTGCTTTAAACAATTTAAAGCTAAAAATTGCAAATTTACTTAGAAATAAAGCCCTGTGATTTAAAGTTTTGACTTAATGCATTAAGAAGGTCATTTATAATGCTGTTAGGTTTCGAAATACAAGTAACGGAAATAGTTTTATCAATTATGCTTTTTTCTCTATGGCTCGAGAAAGTTCGTCTCACTTTGAAAAGAAATCACTGTGTTTAAATTTAAATGTGAATGAAATTATACGTGAAATGTGCCTGCTTTTTAACGATGAATTCTAAGTTCTGAATTTTTATTTATTTCCGTTCTGATTGAATTCAAAAACACTCATGCTTAACAAAATTCCGTCAGTAGATTTGTAAGGTATTTCTCCTGTCTTCTTCGCATGCCTTCGTGGTGTAGTAACGACGCGTAACCGATAGGTCCGTGGTTCGATTCCCGGCGAAGGCGTTGCTTATTTTTCACCTCTCCTGCTTCGTAATAACCTAATGTCTCTACAGATGTAACTAACAAATATATAAATAAAAAAAACCTATAAGAATCCTTTTAAAAACGCCACACCTAATGCTTATTTCGTGCCATTTCACCTGGCATTTAAAACATTTTATGAGAATATACTTTGGTAAATTAATTGAACTGTAAATTATAAGGTTTAAGGTAGGTTTTTATTTTAATCCATAATTCATTTTTAGTGAATCATTTTAATCTCATACTGTAAAAGCGCTGCAGTCAAAAGTTTTTAATTTCCGAGATGAAAGCTCCGAAAGGGCCATTACTCTCTCGCTCAAAAATTATTTGATGTTTTGATCCTCATTTTTTCACTTAAAGAAAAGCTTTTAAGGTAATACCTTTGTTTTTAAACTGATTCATTTTTCTCTACGGTTGATCGAACTCGAAAATGTAATGAAAAAGTTCAATTTCCTGTGTCTTACCAAAAGTAAAAGGTAAGTCAGTTTTATTATTTGTTTTCACAATGGACTTCTTCAGCGAGTTTAAAGGTGAACAAACGATAAGTGTTTTATCTTTTGCTTTGTTTGAAATTTTATTGATTAAAACATAAATAATTACCATAACTACATAGCATTTAACATGCTATAATGCAAAATCCTCTTGACAAAGACAAAAGATATTATTATACTACATAACGATGAACAAAAAACATCATTTATATACATTTCTAAGATTTAAAAGCATTATAACATGCCTTCATTTTTAGGATTAAAATCGATTATATTGTACCTCCAATTTCATGCAATCAAAAATTAAATGAATAAAAAATGGTCATCGAATCTCATTTGTATTCTTAAATAAATAAATTAGAAATTAAAAATTTAAGTAATAACAAAATTAATCTCATTGCTTGTTATTTACCGTCAGAGATAAATATTATCTTTCAACTGTCTATAAAAGGATTTTAAGGAAATTGAAGCTTTTATGTTTCAATACTTAATCTTCTTGTATTTAATTTTGTTAACTCAAAACAGAATTGCACCAGACATGCCCTAAAAACAATGATATTGATAAGATTATGTTCTCATATTATTGATTTGTAAATGTAGTTCTCACAGAAGGATATTATTAGCCGTATTGTCTAAAAGGCTGCCTTATGTAATATTCTTACGTCTAAGAAGAAGAGACGTTTTATTTCAACAAGATATTGTTGACAAAGTATTGCTTTTTCACATGTGTAAAAGATCCAAATATCGTCTTAAACTGAAGTTTATTGTTATTTAGACTAAGAATGTGCTAGAATTATTTGGAATCTTTCACAGCGGTTAACCCCTGTAGGCTGTCACCTCTGAAAGTAATCAGTATTCCTTAGAACATCATTATTTTTAGCATTACCTCTCGAAAACAACCTTCTCCACAGGAGATCAAAACCTTTCGCTGTCGTAGGTAGTTATCTTGAAAAAGTTTAATTATGGATAAACATTTCCGCGAATTTTGGTAGATTGTTAATGAATAAGTGATAATTTGGTCCCGCTAGAGCTGTACGCGTTACGTATGAATCACAGAGTGCTGTATAACTGATTAAAAGATCTGTGCAAGTATTAAATCTGTCAGGAGCCCACCAACGGCGCAGCGGTAAAACCACTGAAAATTCGGTTTGGGGTACGAATCCTGGAGAAAGGGCTGGCTGCATGACCATTTTTGCAGTTTTCTTCATGCGTAACATGTATATGAGCCAGTTTGCCTTAGTCCTCCACGAGGACTTCCCTTCCCTTGATCAGATGGCCCTCGTGCGCTTTGCGGTAATCAACTAAATCAAACCAAATCTTTCAGGCTTGACTGATCAATTAAAGATCTTACTTTCTGTGCAATGAGAATATTTGGGGGATCACATAAACAGTAAATGATAAAATACTGCTACTTAACCCAATATAACGTGTATGCATATTATATTACATAACATAGTAGGTCTCAGCAATGGCCGAGTGGTTATAGCCAGAAATATCGGTAGGTGGACCAAATCTAGGCGAACAGACTGGCTGCATGGTTCATTTTGTGCCTTTCCCCTTATGCAATGGGAAAACCAATCAATTTCCCTTAGAAAGTCTTCTAAGAAGGTATCCTTCTCGTTCGAAAAGACGTCCTTAAAGATTTTTTTAACGCCAGCTAATAACTCTTGTTAAAACAGAACAATGCTTGTCGAATCTAGTAATCTACTATGATTTCCTAACAATTTGCATTACTGAAAGCTTTCACATAAGTTTCACTTTTCTCAAGATTACTTTATTATATACACTACTTAATTTGTCCTAAAAAGATAACCAATTTAAAAATCCTTGCAAACCATTCTGGAAAAACTGTGAACCTCCTAAACATTTAAGGTAGAAGCACTAACAATATTTAGTAAGTTCAAAATATGTGACTTCACCTGAAACCTAAAAAATATTACAGCATCAAAAAAGCAAGTCTATATTTAGACATTATTTCTCCTTTTTGAACAAAACTGCAACTTACAAAATATTTAGACTTAAGGCTATAATTAATTTAAATTGGATAAATGGATTGTCCTTTAAATTTCTTACTTTGCTGTGTTTGAAAAAAAAATAGATCTGCCTATTTTATATTTTAACAAGAGAGAATCACATGTTGTGGTAATAATCTTTAGAATCTATGGAATATCTTTTAACGTACTCCACTTATATAGACTCTGTACATCTGGAAACATTGTTTTCTGCTCTATCACTAAAAAAATCTTATCCCGATTAAAAATAATAAAAAATGAAAATAATAAAAATAAAAATAAAGGAAGAAAAGGATGAAAATTTAAAGTCTGGAAAGATTCAGATTTTAACATTGCTCTAAAAGAATCATTAAAATTTTTTATACTCTGGCTGAGTTCGCAGTTTACTAGTCTAATTTGGATTCACTCCTACTAATCAATGTTGAGTTTTCTTAGCAAGATGACCTGCACAACTTTTGTTTCACCTTTTTAACTTTATTATTGAATATAATTTTCCTGACACTTAGTGCACATAAAACTCAACAACAAAATCGTAAAATATGTAAAAACAACATGTTAGAATATTCTGCTAGAGCGTTACGTTTTCCTAATATTGACTATGTTAGTTCTTTAAAAAATAATACGTGGCTTAGCATATGGCGATAACATCATTTTATTCGAATTGTGATTCGGACATAAGAGTGAGTCAACAAAAACATGAGGGTGCAGACTAATACCAACTCTGATGCTAAACAATAAAATTTGAATACTGAATATGATCGCTAAGTTCATCCCTCATAGACGGAAAATATAAAAAATTCAGTTTGAATGTCATAATTTCTCGAAATTCTCGACAAATAGCTCTTCTTCACCAGTTTCCTCACTGCAGGAATATGAACCTAGGTTACAAAAACAGCCCCAGCAGCAATATTTCAATATTGATTTAAGATGACATGGAAGCCCATGTTGACTCTTCACTTTTAAGACAGCGGTTTTGTTTTCATAAAAAGAAAGTTTCCAGCATAAGATGAAGCAAAGAGAAATAATTGAATTACCTATCAGAGTGATGAAGGATCCACCTGCTAATGGAAGACATATGAGGTATCCAACGTAGACCTCCTATTTCAAATAATTCAGGTTATAGAAGACAGCGTTGAATATCCCCCTCTGTAGATAGTATACGTGGTATGTTTAATGGCATGGACAAATAATGTTTTTTCTGAAGAATGGGTTATATTTATTACCTCAGACTGCTCCGATTGTCTGGAAATGAAATTAACTGTGTGATATTTTTGTACCATTACACTTTTCCGTATGTTCTTTTATTCATAAGGTAATAAAAATTTCGAATGTTTACACTATAAATCCAAATGAAAAGGCCTTGAATGCAGGTGGGGAAAGAAAGATAATATATAATATTTCGCTATGGAGTTCCCCTATCGTTTACGTTCTTTTCTAGTAAATATATTCAGAATTATTAGATTACTATTTTCTAAGCCAAATGCCAGAAGTTTGAAAAATATTTTCCATTTGGTTAGTTGAAGGGTAAGTTGGCTCACTGTTCGTTTCCTAAAATGCCTCTTCTAAAATCATTTACAAAAAAATAACCAGAAATTCAAAATAACAAAAAAGAAGGACTTAAAAACAAAATCAAAAGCACACTGGTTACATAAGTATCTTTGCGCTTTTATCATCTAAACCCATTTCTCAATATGAGTTAAATTCCGCCACGAAGGTATCTCTACCCATAGGCTTGTATTTTTCACCGTATGCAAACAAACAACGGAAAAAAATGTCTGAAAGCTTTCAGATTTTATATTACGTCCAAAGGGGCTTTTTTTTAACGTTTTGTGTGTTACCTTTATTTATTCAATATCATTTTCTTTTCCCTTAAACCGTAAAATTCATATCAACAACAATATCTCAAAATAATTTCAAAATGAGATTATGAATTCAAATGAGATTATCTTTAGATTTTACGATACACAGTTTCCCACGATGGAGATAAAGATGTTTTTTTTTCCTACAGTGTTGCCATTCCTCGCTTTAAAATCGTTGACTTTGTTAATCAAAAATTCTTTAATTTCTGACAGTTGAAACAGGTAATAAAACAAATTCCAAATTCCAAATTTGGGCTTCCAGATATCCATATACGGTGGATATTTACGTTATTCAAAATTTAATGGCTGTAGATACTATTGTTTTGTCACAATGCGAGAAACATATATGCATTTATGCAGATTCTTCATTAATTAATTTAATTAAATATAATACAGGATGTAATATTTGGTGTGAACAGTTTGAAAAGTTAATCAACGCAGAAAGTGAATAGACACAAAATGCCAAAACGAAATTAATAGCCCTTCTGGCTAAAAAAAGGATTAAAAAATATGTGGCCATGCATTTTATGTTCAAAATATAAGTCTTTGGAGCTTTGTTACCTTTCAGTCCTGAAACACGCATTGTTTTGTGCTAATAAAGTTGTATTCAAAATTTAGGGCCCGATACATTGTTAGAAGCTTAAGTGTATGTGCGAGATTCATAGTCATGCAAATTGATCATGAAATGTCTTTTCCGAGCCTGTCCCAAAATTTCTAACTCAACTTACTAATGTGGTTTGATGGTACATTCTCTGTGTATTCTCAGGTAAAAGAATGCATTTAACTGGAACTTCATGTAGTAACACGGCAATGTCAGAAACCCGAAGCTCTCGAGTATCTTTTGTAAGGAATTCACTAAGCTTTCAGAAGAGACAATACTTGCCTCGGGTTCTCTGATTTGTTGTCGAAGATTCTCCTTTTTTCAGTAAGGATAGTTTAGTTACCAAGATAGTATGGTATAGTTTGACCGCTTCATCCGCGACCATGAGCGCGAATACGCATGCGCCATTCGGACCGAATTATTCTCAGAATAGGGTGGAATGGATGGAAGCTTTTTCCTACTCCAGCATATCTCTTTTCGGAGATGAGAAGACTTTCACGTCGCAGCAAGTAATAACGTCCCTTTTGGACGAGTTTATGTGTTTTGGCAGAATGCCAACCAGGGTTGCCTTTGAGACGGTCGAACTATAGCAGATAACAGACGGGATGATAACCTTGATACAAACACTGAAAATTTTCGACTATTTTCCACAAGGTATTTTGTTAAGATAAACTTTAATTTAGAAACTTTAGCTATATTAAAAGTACTCTAAGTTACTACATTAACGTTGATTGTCTTTACTTTGCTTTCGTAGAAATTTCTTCTTTTAATCTTTCATACTTAAAATTTCAGTTTGAACATATTCCATCTTTATGTTGCTAGACATGAATGTTAAAAAATTAACTTTTGATTTTAGCATGGATGAAAAACATACAACTTAAAGTTAGACAAAATCGAGCTATTGATCCACGTGGATTTTACAGAAGTTACTCATTTTTGAAAATGTTCTGAGGATAAAATAAAGAAAAAGAGCTAGAGATTTAATTCCTGGAATCAAAGCTATCATTTGAAACCAGAATTTTGAACAACATGATTTTCTTTATTCATTGCTCCTAGTCAAGCTAATGTTATTTTTACTTAAATATAACTTAATTGTTGTTAAAACTAGTAACTTTCTTGTTGTTTTAAGGGAAAAATAGAAAATTAAAAAATAGCAAGGAGCTGTTTTTTGTGCGAATGCTAGTGTTTAAAATTAGACAGTAAAATATATTTAAACGCTTATCTACATAAACAGCAAGAAAGACTTTTAAAATTCCAAGAACTTTGCAGAGTCATTGTAAATTATTACAAAAGTGGAACATTCTGTCATATTCTTAAATTAGCCACCTTTTTTATATTTCGAATAAAAAATCGTTTATTCATCCAAACTATAATTACGCTTATAGGTTCTTATACGAAATAATGAAAGTAGTAACGACTCCGGGATGAGTCTGGATTCGAATTTCGACTAAGATGTGGACATTTGAGTGTGTCTGTGCTGTGTAGGAACACATAAGATCTGAAAATCCTTTATTGTGGCCAGTGGCACAGAAGGAGAACTAGAGATCTTACGATACCTTCCCTCCTTCATACGGTCAGTCAATAGAATTGAGGATGGCATTTGGTAACTGCAAGCGTTAGGCTATGCTGTCTTTGGTCTGCCTCTTCTGTTGTTACTCTGTCAATAAAAAGTAATTAAATTTTTTAAAAAATGAAATCTTTCAGATTTTATATTACGCCCAAACGGCCGTTTTTCTTTTCACGGGAGATTCAAAACGGGATTTGAAAAGTGATATGGACAAGTCATTCGACGCAAAATATCGTTAGACATTGTTATGTCTTTACGTTGCTTCGCTACCTGAAGATGCACGCGATGTTAATGTTAATGGAACGCTTTGAAATCTTTGAGTTTATTTATCAAAAATTCGTTAAAGATTTACAGAGTATGAAACAGACAATAAAGCAAATTCCAAATTCCCAATTTGGGCATCGAGGAGCCCATATTCGAGTGGAAGACTACATTGTTCAAAATTTGATGGTTCTATATACCGTTGTTTTTTCACAATGCAAAAAACATGAAAAAATTCATGCAGATTCTTCATTATTTAATTTCTTTAAACATAATGCATGGCTCTAATATTTGGTGGCAACAATTTTAAAAATGATTCAGACTTTTATGGTGAACTAACGCAAAATGCCAAAACGAAAATAACGCCTTCTGGGATAAAAATGTTTGTACAAATTGAGGAAATTCATTAAACTGTGTAACATTTGTAATATATCAGTCTGATATTTTAATGTCATAAGAAAAAATAATAGCGTTGCATAGGAAATGTTTTTTATTAAATTCCTTTATATTTTATGATAAAGTATATTTTTAATAAACAGCAAATGCAGAGTAGCATTTACCAGTTAAAAATCAATGAACTTCTCTTAGTTTCAAAATAGACATAAAGAGAAAAACTCGACCTTTATCTAAAAATTATTTAGCGAAGAGAAAAAAAGAAACGCATTTCAAGAATTATTTTCTTCAATAAATTCTTAGAACTGTAGCTTAAGAAAACGCTTTGGCAAATGCAAGCACAATATGCATGCAAGAAGGTTTTCATATGGCTCTAGGTTTGTGTAAATTGTGAAAACAAAATTTTATCTTCTTTCAGTTTTATGGTTTCTACAGTGAATGATATTCTGAATCCTTTCAATGATCTATCATATATTGTCCTGAAATATTCTGCCATCCTATTATTGAAGCTTATTTACTTAAGAGTTTATTAAATGCATTATACTCGGAATTTCATTTTCATCATAAAATCTGTTTTGAAATTCAGTGAGTTTAGTTCACTGTAATAAAAAAAATTGTCAGGATTAAGAAATTTGTTTGCTCAAATTCTATAATCTTTTCCCTTCTAACAATAACCTTTTTCTTTGGTCCTACGCGAATTCGTCAAACTGCTTCTTGCATACGGTCAATGTAAACTATGAGACCAAAACAGTTTACATCGAGTTCAAATTCATAGAGTAATGTTATCAAATCACAAAGAAGATATTACAAGAAAGCCGAATTCCGGTTTATAATTTTAACAAAAATTTCATTTCTTATCAAAAAATGCTTAATAATGTCATGGTGATTCAAATAAAAGCTTTAAATATTTATTATGAGGTTGTAGTACCCTCTGGTCTATCTTTTAATGTGACAGCTGAAGTACGTGTAGAGACCACACAGGAGAAGGGTGAATAGAACCTTTTATTAACTCTTTTAAAATTTACAATGCTTCGACTTGACGCTAACAAACTACGCCTCACTCGGGCGGTAACTCAAATAGCAAGAACTTAACTAAAAGTTCGAGGATATTAACAAGTAGTAGAATTACACTACATGGCTTAGAATATCCTGTTTCCTAAAACGGCGATGAAAATCTAGTGGCAGCAAAGTAATAACTGTTACGCCACGTTAACTAGCAATAAATGCCAAGCAGAAGCTCACGCCACAAAAGCACAGCGATAGCCCACACTCTCGAACTTTCCCTTCTAGAACTTGGTATTTAAACCTTTTCTCCTGAAAGTAGAATTTTCATTACTTCACGCGCGCTATCAAATTTAAATATTCTGGCATTGACAATTAGAGAAAGTGAAGGCTTAAACTAGTTATTTAAAATAAATATAAATCCCTACAAGGTAAATGAGGAAATAAAAAAGCATTATATTTGCATAATTTTAAGACGAATCCCCATGATGGGCAATACGGGAGATGCACGTTTTCCAACGCTTCGGAACTGTTGGAGACCTCCTGAGAGGAAAGATATTTATTACGACTATAACCACTCGTGCACTAGTGCTTTCATCACTTTGGATATGTTTGCCTTCCATCGCTTCTTTCAGCCTGTCAGAGCACATGAAATTGATTGGAATTGTCAATAAGGTAGATGCGTAAGATATTCAAATTTCACATTTTTCAATCGTTAAATGGACAGCATACGTTGAATCACTTTCATGCAACAATATTATACCCCAAGTCAGACCTGTACTTTTGTCGTTTACTGTATCCGGCAAGACAAAGTTGATTTGGAGAAAAAACGTACTGGTCAATGTTCTGCATTCTGTCACCATTCCTGTGAACTAACTCATTTTTATACAGAAGAAAGTAAGCAGGACTTTTAGTGCTGATGGAATAAGCTTCGCCCCAGAAATGATGCCCTTTATAAACTTCTTACACCGTTCATATAGCTGTTGTAAAGGCACATGCTAATCAATACTCCGTACTGCGCTTTCGCCATATGAAAATTTTTAATTAATTTAACACCATCTTCATGTAGGATTTTATGTTAATGAATGAATTATTATGATTTGAAACTTCGCTGTCACTTCGTTCCATAGTCCTAAACAGAATGCAGATTAGTTTGTAGAGTATTTAAGCTGAGGTTTTGCATGTTTTGCCTAAGTTTATTCCAATTGTGAACCACTTTGCTAACTGACATTAAAAGCACGCCTTTAATTACTTAAGCCAGCTTAAGTAGATTTTTATTTTAAATCTGAATTTCGGTTTATGTTATATCCACAAGTGGCGAAGTTTCCTTCTGTAACACATGTAGAGCCTTCTGTTGAATTTTAAAAGTTAATAAAAAGGTTATTTTAACCTTCGTAAGACTTTGTCGTTTTGATTCAGACTAGAATGATAACTCGCTTGTCAGTCCATTATGGTTCGAAGAAGACTGATTTAAATTTTATTCAAGCAGAACCCTACATCTATAGGAAAAAAAAACATATCACAGATTGTTGTTGTAACACTGTGCAGCTTGACAATGAAGCGACCGTTATTGCATTGATGCTGCTTCATTCTTCAGCGACGCAGAACCATAATGTCACCTGTTAGTCATTTTTTGAGACACAAGGACAAATCCTGGCAATTTGCAAATAACTCGTAGAAAGGTTTCATCATGCAGTTTTAAAAGGGCAGGAAGAATTCAGATTAGAAGAAAGATTCATTTACTTATTCTAAAACACGCGTATCTTATTACATATAGTTTTGTGTTAACGCTTCTTGTAGCGATTCCGAATACCAAGCAGAATGAAAATTAAAGTTTGAAACATCTTTCAAGCCCCAAGAGATAATTATTATTACAAACAAATAAAACCGCTGAAGATAGCTTAAGCAATCACAGAAGTTATTACTTTAGTTCTCCTGACCTCTCCTAGAAATAGCAGATTCTCGATTGTTGAAAGTTCACCAATCTGTACAAAGTATTTACAAAAGAACTGCAGACCTCCTAAATGAGAAAAAGCTAAAATTCGTTGAGAACTTCTAAGGAGTAAAATTTCAGTTAACCAACAGATTAAACTCGCTAAGTTTGAAAGCCATTAGATATAGTTTGGAACAAGAAAGAGGGCAAAACATTTACGTCTTATCTGAGATTCAAACAATAGAAATTCCAATTGCAAGTCGAAAGTGTTAGCAGGAGAAATGAAAAATGAGTATTGCCTCCGCCGACAATCGAACCACGGACCTCTCGATTAAGCGTCGAGCGTGCTGACCACTACACCACGAAGGCATGCGAAGAAGGCGGGACAAATACCTTATATACTCCCCCTTTTAAAGGGCGACTGGCGATTAGGGGCCCCAATCACCAAATCGTGGTGGTGGAGAATCATCATCCACCACTCTTTTCAGTTCGGCCGTCACTGTAGAGACATTAGGTTATTTTGAAGCAGAAAACATAAAAAATGAGCATCGCCTTCGCCGGTGATCGAACCACGGACCTCTCGGTTACGCATCGAGTGTGCTGACCACTACACCACGAAGGCATGTGAAGAAGGCGGGAGAAATACCTTATAAGTTGACCACACTCAGTTGAAGATGAATCGTTGTCCACCAGAATTTAGCTCTTGCATTACTGTAGACACAATAGGTTTTTTTCAGAGCAGGAAACAGAGAAAATTAATCATGACCTAAATCGGAATTTGAATCACAGATAATTAATTTGCAATCTTTACGTGCTGCCACTTATTCCACGATAGCATGGATGATAACACTATATAAATCAATAGCCTGTTTGATATTCGGTAAGTAGAGCTGCCATTCGGAAGATATTCTGAGATGTGTTTCTCTAATATACATACAGATGTACACCATATATGCATACTAATGCTTTTGGATTTATGTTTAAATGTGCATTTATTTTACTCTCAGAGGATAAAACTTCTTCATACTTTTATAAGAATTATTTTAGAGAATGTCCTGTGTTTAAGGCATATTTTGTTCGCATTACATGATTATGTGTGAAAATTGCATACTGATGTTTTGTTATGTAGCAACGTTTGTTTCTAAATCTGCATTCGCATGGAATGAAAAGATTTTAAAATCCTTTCAAAGTAGAAATCATGATCATACTTTATCATATAGAGCCTGATGAACTGCTAATTATTGCTATTTATTTTATCAACCAAAGATGACCCAAAAAAGTAATGAGAATCATTTTTGTTGTTGAATAAATTTAATGAAACTTAGCAACGTGTTCTTGGTAAGACGTCTGAGAAGGATAAAGCTTTCTAAATATAGTATTTCGTTATTAAAACATGCACATTGTTAAATACAAAACCAGAATTAGAAATCGAATTCGCTTTGTTATGATCTGATGAAGATTTTCAAATTTCTAAATGTTTCTGAAAGCTCATTAGACTTTTGGCATAGCATACTAATTACCTACACGTTTTGAATGAAACTGGAATTCTAAAAGCATATTTATGTTTGCGCAACGATGACATATTGCTCTTTAATCTATCTTAATGGATTCCTATTTTAATCCGTTTAATGGCAAAGATTTCAAAAGTTTAAGCTAAAGCATTTACTCGGAAGCAATAAATACGAGAAAAATATACGGTGAAATACTGGATTTTTAATGTTTCTCGAATGCATAGTCTGTCACATATTGATTTTAGAATGAAAGCTATATTTGAAACGTATTTTGAACATGTAAACGGGTTATTTAATTAAATGAAATGTATATATATATATATATTGTTACTTATAACTAAGCAATAATTATTCCTTAATGTTTAAGATTCTGTCTCAAATATTTTTACATAAAAGATGTTTTAAATTCAAAATTAATGATGTAGGTTTGAAATTAAATAAAATTATTAAATATTAAATATTTAAACCGGTGAATGAAATGCTGATAATTAACTTTTAAAATAAATTTTTAGGAAAATATTAGATTTAATAATACTTCAATCAACAACTTTTTAAAGCCATCTTTTTTTAGGGACAAATAATCCATCCTTTCAGTTTAGGATGTTAAAACGGCACTTTTAATAATGTTTACACTTCAATGAGGCCGATTAATTTCGAGCAAAGTCTAGATTTAATACAAAAGTTAAGCATAAACATGCAGGTTATGCTCTAGGAATATTACAAAGGCAATAAAGAGCAGTACGATGATACTGGTAATTATTCTGTTTTCCAGTGTCAGAATATTTAAAAATGTACTTTCAAGTTGCTCTTTTAAAGGTCAATATTTATATACGTATCTACAGCTTTAACAAGAATTATTCAAGAAGTGTTCCAATGAAAATAATTTTCTCAGTAAGGTTTATTAATTCGAAATAATTAGAAGTTAGATAAAAAAGTATGGTATTTTTAATGTAAAGTAATTTCAGAAAGAAATAATCAAAATCCAATATTTTAGGAAATTGAGAAGGTCTTTCAATAAACAGAAAAAATAGCTAAATGTTTAGACATTTCTTTGTTAATACTTTAAGTTTTTCTTGCCATAAAACTTCCACTTAATGCTAAACAGCAAGTACGAATATTACATACTTTTTTACGTAAAGTAAGGAACTGTTTATTTCCACTGTTAAAGAGATTAAGCATATTTTGCTGCTCGAAGAAGCTCTTAAACAAGAAAAATTAATCGTTTTAAAAGTGCTGACAGCCTTTGCTGTAACAATCACTGAGAAGAGCTTATGCTATCTAATTTTTAACTATAATTTTCTGCTTTTAATCAGTTAACAACAATAGCTTTTTAACATTCATTAATCAGTTTCTGTATTGATACCGATTTTGTACATAGATAGATAATTTTAGTGCGAAACTTTCTGTATTTTTCAATGTAATGAATGTAAAGTGGAAAATCAAGAGAGACGAGCTATGCAGGAAAAGTAAGAACGCAGTTTCAAGTCTATTTAATATTGAGTAAATAGATATCTCGGTAATTGGTGGAGATTTATCCAAGCTGGCAACTGTTTTGGCAACTAATTTCTGTCACAAATTTGGCGAGAAATCGCAAAAAGTCGTCAAACTTGACGACAGTTTTCGAACCGGTCCCTGTATCATCATAAAATGTGTTGTAATTGAATAAATGCAATTGATTACTATATTAGCTGTAACGTTATTCGATTCTGATATTGCCTTCCAGTAATTTCAAGAAGCAGAAAGTACAAGAAATATCTCGGATAAAAACTGTATAAGACCTAAGAGAGCATCTGCTCTCAGTTGCTATTGTTAACTGCTATCGCATCGTGAGTTCGAGTACTATCTCCATTTTGGTTTCTGTCTTTAACTGTGCTTTGCATTGCGTTGCATTTAACGTTCTTATCACTTTGAAGTGTCTTTATTGATTGTAGTTGGATATACTGTGAAGATTTATAAGAGTATTTTTGTGAAAAGTTCGAGAACTCTAAAGTGGTTCTTTTGATAAAATAAATTTTATCAACGTACCATTGGACTTGTGCGCATTCAATCTATTATGGACCCGTTCGTACGCAACAGCTTTTTTGTTTATTGATAGTGATATTAAAATAATTTATTCATTTAGCTCAAATGAAAATTGTTGTATGCATAATCGCGAGAATTTTAGTTTATTGGTAATTTTTACCAAGCGTTGAAAATAACCTTCCGTTTGAAAATGCTTGAAATTCTGTATTATCTAATAGTTGTCATAAATACGTATTTTTTATTATTTCCATGCTATTCAAACGACGGAAATTAAAGCTGTACGCAGCAGAGCTCCGAAATAGCCTTGAAATAGGGTTTTGACATCAGAGAGTGGGCGAGACTTATTGATAAAAAACCTAGCAAGAAAAAGTTTGACTTTGAAGACATCATGTTTTATCTTTCTTCTGTGACGTTTCAAATTTAGAAATTTGAAAAAAGTCAAACGTTTTCGGCTATTTTTTGTTCAGAGAGCTTCAAATTTGTTGATTTAGATAGTGTATTTACAAAATCTGATCAAGATGATGATTAAATTATTTACGCTTTTTGATTTTGGCTATAAACTACTTATTAGCAGTTACTCAATGCGAAGAGAATACTAATCTTCAGTATTCACATCCAATTTGAAAATTGTCAATACGATTTATCAGTGGTTGTCAAAGTGTACGCCGCAGCCCTCTGGAAAGCAGCACGCTCAGGACGTCTTTCACCAGGACGGAGCGATATATTACATACATTTTTGCAATCTTATTTCGATTTTAAATTCAATGTTGTGTATTATTAAACGTTCTCCTTTTTCCATTGGTATTACAACTCGGAAACATGTCCTTTTTTTGACCTTCAGTGAAAATGATTTCTCTCGAAGCATGACATCCGTTTTTGAAAAACACTTAAAACGTAATATGCATTTTTTAATTTGTAATATCAGTAAATTTACATGGATTCAACATCCATTTAATGTCCCTGCTCCGTCGAAAATTTCTGCCCTAGAAAAATATCAGAACACAACTAATAAAATTTACTTACAAAACTTAAAAACCATAATTTGGCGGCATAAATAAACTGAATTTTGTTTATCAGTAAGGGTGAATATCAATTGCTATGGACTAGATCTAAGAAAAAATTAATACCATTTGCTACGTTTTGAACGAAGTTGGTTTTTTTGTGGTTGCTGTAATAAAATCAACGTATTGCGCTAAAATCAATGTAGAAAAGAAAGTGAGGGTGGCTGGGGTCTATGAACGTATATAATTAAATTAAAAATCATACCATTAAGTTACTAGTAATCAACAAAACGGAGGTCACATTTGACCAATTGTTTGATGACTACTAGTAGCCCTATAGATTAATGGTGAATTACGGGTTTTGGCTTACTGATATGAAACGGCATAGTGCTCTGTTAAGAAGGGCGTTTAATGCATTTAAATGAAGTCATATGCACTGTTAACGGAAATATTGGAAACTTTCTGAGAGAAAGTCTTCCACAAAGACATCCCTCTCGTTAGGCAAAGAGCCATCATATACTTTGCTATATTCATTTAAACAATGAAATACTCCCACTAAAATTTTACAGTCTTAAATTCATTACATCTTCAACGTAAATTGCGATATACACATTCAAATATCATTTGTTTTATATTAAAAACTACAATTTTAATAAAGTTGAATTAGATCGAAAAGTTAAACAAGTAGTTAAAATGAAAATAAATGATTTTTTCATGTAAAAATAAATATAAATTTATAATAACAATAAAAGTATAAATTAAAGAAGTTTCATAATGGACATACACGTTTTCAGTGTATGTCCATTATGAAACTTAGTACAAAGGCAGATGAAAGAAGCTTATTATCATTTCATCATCGTTTGTTGGAAGTAATATAATTTGAATTTCCTCCATTTCAGTCGCAAATTAAATTAATGCTATGTAACTTAACAGTACCTGTGACAAGAATCGAAAAAATGAGGATAATTTGTACCACCATATTATCTTACTTTAACTAAGCAACTGAAGAAATGTGACATTCTTTGTTTTTGTTACCTATATATAAGTAAAGAAGAAAGTTCTTGTTTGTTTGTTCGCTAATAATTCCGTCACTACTATAGAGATCGTCACCAAACTTTCTACGATTATTTTCTGGGTCCTGGAAAAGGACGACGTCTACGTTTTTCCAGAAAAAAAAGCTAAAATCAGAGATATTAATTAAAAACTCGGAAAAGCGATAATTTTCACCCTCATTTTTCCGAGCGGCAGCGCTCTCGCAAGCTGTAGATGAAAATTTTCTTTATTTCTAAAGTTGCCACAGCTCGCTTTCAAATCCTAGAGTTTCTTTAATCAAAAATTATAAGTTTTATGCTGAAATAAAAATAGCATTGCCAAACATTAAATACATCATTCCCGATTCCAAAATATCGTGGAAAGCCATTTCGACTATTCCCATCTTCTTACGACTTTAATCACCCAATATATTAATTATAAACTCGGAAAACGCTGATTTTCGCACTCATTTTTCTGAGTGGGAACAATCTCGTGCGTTGGAGATAAAAATGCTTTATTTCGAAAAGTGTTGTTACTGCTCTCTTTAAAATCGTAGAGTTTGTTAGTCAAAAATTTGTAAGTTTTACAATATCTATAGATATAAAGAATAACGTCTGTTTGTGTGTTTGTTTATTTGTTCGTGTTACTGATTATGATCAATGTTTTGCCACATTTAATCGATTACTATTGAATATAGGTGAAATATGGGACGGAACTTGAGCTTTTACGACCATTTGATTAGAAAGATGAAAATCATTAAAAACTGTGTGCTATTGTTGCTGATATAATGAGAGAGAATTAGCTTATTTTTCTGTCGAAATTTTTATGGGGGTTCCATATCGCACCAGACTGAAAACTGTATGACTATGAATCGTGTTTTATGCATCGTTGTTAAAAGGATTACAGTGGTATCTTTCTCTCTGTTGTTAGATGCATCACTATAAATCTAACTTAACTGGCATCGGGTACTTCCGCTAGTTTCATTTATTCGATACTCTTAAAAAATTGAGAAAGTTCTTAAAAATTATCTTAAAAATTTGAGAAAGTTGTAAGGTTTATTATACGTTTTATAACAGTTATTTTAAGTTTTGTATCTTTCCTATCTTATTCTAATTTCAGCTTACAAGTTCCTGCCAGAATGTGAATTCAGAAACGCAGAGAATGCAAATGAGAATGAGTACTATTTAAGTCGTGACTTCAAGAGAGAGAGTCTGATTTCCTGACGAGCGCGCGTTTGCCTTCTGGCCACATCTCTCTTCGCGTTACTACGCTTGGTCATATCTAGGCCCTTGCTAGGCTTCGCCGATTCAATTAATACTTAGGGGCCAACTACTTAGATTCTGATAGCTTCGGCTATATTTCTTAAGAGCTTTAGTTAAGTTAATTTTAGTTCATATTATTAATATTCAAGTTCAAGCCCGAGTGGCAGCTTTATTGTAAAGTTCCAAGTCGGAACTGATTGTAAATATATTGAATAATAAAGGGTTTTAAACCCTTCTCAAGTCTTACGTGTTCTGTTCACACTTAAGCGATTATTCGTTTGTTAAGTGTCCGTGGGATTCGGAGTAAGAACTAAGGATTAAGGAGTTGAACCCTAGAAAGTTCTCTTAAAATTTTGAGAAAGGAGCATAAGAAACTTTGGCAATAAATGTTCGTTAAAGTTCCAGGAAGTAATGACTGTAGGAACAAATGGAAGAGAAAATTTCTCGAGTGAGAAAGAAATCGATACAGAATTGTTTACAATGTGTTGTTAGTTACTGTTGTTTTGCTAACGTTTTTTATTCATTTTACCAATAAAATAAGAAAGAAACTTTGCCATCTGTGCTACGACGCAGGAAATTTCCCAGTGGAACAAAGTGTTTCATAAAACTGTTTCCTACTATATCTGTTGTTCAGTAGGAAGTCTAATTTAAGAAGGAATCCATTTGACTATTTTGGCGTTGTTAGAACCCTTGTGCACAAGCAAGAATAAAGTTTAAGAAGTAAGCAAAATACTGCAAAAAATGTAAGAAGAAATAAGCGACAAACATGGGACACATTTTTTTAGGAGATTATTTATCACTTTCAGTAACCACACCCAAAACTTTCACGAATTTTTACTGCGTAGTTACTTTAGACATTGCCGAAAATATTCATTATCTCAGGAGTCAAGTTTGTAAATTTTGTTCATTTCTTTCAGAATAGTTAGCGAAGTTTTGGAGAAAAATAATGTAATTTTCTCCAGACATTTTATGAAATCTTTTTGTTATCTTCACACACAAAGAACAAAAGATAGGACTGTTTTTTTTTTCATTCTCAGCCATAAAACTGATGAAAAACACTTTTTCAGTGCTCAGGGAAAGTTTTTGATACACTATTTAACTCTATTAAAATTATAATAGTTGGAAAATATTTTAAATTTTCAGATTCTTTTTCAGTAGAACTTTCTTTGGGATTAGGAATGTATTTAATGGAATTTGGAATATTGTGTTTAATTCATACAGCCATTGTGAACTTCCCAGAATTAAATTAAAAGATATAACCATTATAGACCTTATAATTTCCTAAAAGTTTTACATTAACCAAGTATCGAGTATCAATAATTCGAGTTAATACGTTTAGTATTTTTTTATAATTTTTAATATTAAATCAGCTTCCGAAATGTTTAGTTTATTTTTAGATGAAAATATAAAAGTGTTTCATCTGAGGGTAATATAGAACAAATAGATGATTTTCGTAGTCTATTAACGCCTGAAGGAAATAAGGAACTTAATCCATTAAGAGAAGGGAAGCGAAAAGTATATGTAAGGAAATGGTTTGGCTGGGCTTAGTTTATTACGGCAAAGTATACTAGGGTTACCTAGTTAAAGAGAGGGGAAGACTTCGTGGAGAATTTTTAAGGGAAACTGGCTCGTATACATGCTACATATGGGACTAACCATAGAAACGCCCATGCAGCCAGCCCGTTCGTCTGGATTCAAACACAGGTCAGAATTACCAGTGTTTAGCGAGTTTACCGCTTGGCCACTAGTGGATCCTAAGAAAATGAAGAACTTCCCTAACAGTCAACTAAGAGATTAGTTTTTAGGCCGTTTGGAACTTTAAGTCACTCTTTTAGTACTAAGAATAGTAACAACACTCTTTTAATAGTAACAATAGTATTACAGTAGAAGATTAAGGAGTCACTAAGACTTAGTGTTTGACTCTACTATTCTTCGTCTGTAATACTATTGTAGTTAGATTCTAGTATTTCATTTATCCGAACTGGCTCTTCCCTGAGTATGATGATTTAGGTAAACTGTCAAATCACTTTTCGAAAGTTAAATTACAAATTTCCCTTTTTCATGGGCTATAAGAAGAAAATCTTAACACTGATGAAGGTATATTCCCATATTTTGGAAAGCAGGAAACTCACTTTATATGGATCTAAACTCAGGTCTTAGTCTTGGTAAGTTGGTCTTGGTTAAGCAATATGGTTTAAACTATACCAAAATTGAAGTACAGAAACGTAACACAATTTACCGAGATTTAGGCTTAGATATTACTGTGATTCTGAAAAGCTATGTTATAATTTACTTTCCTCACAAACTTTCATATCGCTCTTTTTACAAATTACCTGTATGTCTTTTCAATATCTCCGCTTTCCGAAGCAATGAGGAGATGGGAATTACAGGAGCCAAACATTTTGTTACGTTAGTGCTTCTGATTGACGAATAAAAAATTCAAAACTTTGGAAAAAGAAGATAAAGACAACTGCGATTACAGGCAAGAGCCTAAAAGAAAATTCTTTTCTTTGTGAATGGAACGATAGCAGCTCAAATTCATATTCTCATAAGCATTTTCATAAAGTGAAACATTACAGTAAAGAAGAAAAGAAGTTATATTAATAAAGAACACGTATTTCGTATATACGCACAGCAGAAGCGTAGATGGACATAATAGCAGATATAATGCAAATATTATTAGTTATTATCCTGTCTCAACTAGAGGATGATATTGTATTTGGCAGAACAGAATGCATGGCAGTTTAAACAGTCAACATGAAGAAAGATTAGCCACCTAGAATTTTGGCCAAGAATTGAAGCCTCGATGTTAATGGCAAGTGAAACAGAACAACTCCAAAAAGAAAAAAAAAAGAAAGAAAGAAAAACCCGCAGAAAGACCTTCGCTCAATGAAAATATTGATATCTGATATCATCGTTTAGGCCACTTAGAAGAAAGTCAGTCTAAAAGGTAATTAACATTTAGACCACACATGAAAAGCACACGAAATGTTATTTACGTCATTTGAAAATGCTTCCATGTTGTCAAAGATGTCATACTGGATTGCACTTTAAGTGATTTGCTATATACCACATAAAGTAGTATTTTTTGTAATGTTCTATAAAATTTGATGTTGTAAGATGTAATCAGCCTTCTTTCTATTTTAAGAAATAAATATTCAAGTGAGATTTTACTGCATTTTTATTTTGTATACATGCTTCCCTTGATAAGAACTTTTACTTCGATGTTTTCATTTCTTTTCACTTGTTTTGAGAAATTACTTCTCCCAAGTTGTAGATTCTCCTTTGTCTTACATATAAATTTTAAGATATTTAATATGAAAAGACTAACAAGTTTCGTAACACTAATTAAATAAGGATTAAATTTTAAACATATTTGCATAAATTCAATATTAAATTTATACTTATGACTTTGTGACTGTGAAACATTTAGCTATACAATGAATGTAGAATGATTTCGTATCACTAATTAAATAAGGATTAAATTTTAAACATATTTGCATAAATTCAATATTAAATTTATACTTATGACTTTGTGACTGTGAAACATTTAGCTATACAATGAATGTAGAATAATTTCGTAACACTAATTAAATAAGGATTAAATTTTAAACGTATTTGCATAAATTCAATATTAAATTTATACTTATGACTTTGTGACTGTGAAACATTTAGCTATACAATGAATGTCGAATAACAGTTGATTCTCCTGACGTTTTATATATAGACAGGTTATATATTTCTTGATTGAAATTTTTTGGCCTGCTTATAGTGATATTTCGCCTTTAAATGAAATTATTTGTAAAAGAAATTTAAATTTATTATATTTTCCTTATAGCTGGTTCATGTGGATTAGAAATGGTATTTTTAAACACTGATCTGGGCATTAATTGAGATTTAATTTAGACAAAACATATGCATGAAACAAAATAATAATTTCATATCACTATCACTGATTATGAACAATAATTAAAAACTTCAACCCTGGTTTTTTTTACTACTTTCATTTGATTATCTTCTCGTGAACTACATGGCAAATGAAATTATAAGGCCCACCAGCGGCCGAGCGATAAATTCTCTGAACACTAGTAGTTCGGTCTGAGGTTCGATTCACACGAACTGGCTGGTGTTTTGTGATTTTCTCTATGTGTATACGAGCCAGTTTCCCTTAGAAAATCCTCTACGAAGGCGTCCCTCCCTCTCTCGTGGTGCCTAAGGGGTGAGCACGTAAATAATCAAAAAACGAATGTATAGAATTAAGCAATCGAAAAAAAAATAAGGAAAATTAGTTATGGAACTTAATGTAAATATATTAGTGCTATTTAAAGCAAAATATGAAGTATAATACTTCAAATTATCTACAGCAAAATTATGTTGAATGTCTGAAAGTAAGGTTTCTTAAGTTTCTGCTAGTAAATTAATCTGCAGCATTGCATATATTGCCCCTTGAGTTAAAGTGATTCTCTAAAATTAGCTTTTTCATCAAGGTTCCGTGTAACCGAAATTAATATAGCATTTTCCGAAATAACCAATAACTTGTGAGTATAAGTGGTGAAAACAAGTAATGAAATAATTTCTGTGGTAAAAAATAAAGGGAAAAAAAAGGTGGGTGCCTACTTGAAACAAAATACCACATAACTTGATTTTTTAAATTACAGCTTTCCTTGCATAGCATGTTGTTAATATTCGTTATTTGCGTAGGGTGCGATTGCGTAGGGGTTTTCATACCAGACAGTCCTATGGAGGTGTATTAGTGGGTTGTAGAGTTATGCCAATCGAAGGAGGTACAAGCAATACGATGTCTAGAAGATTCCCTTTCATTTGCTGGCTTTTAACTATTTCGGTCTTTTAGAATATGTTTTTCTTACCAGTATTACGAAATAACAGCAGAGGGCATAGGAGTTAAATGTTTTTCTGGACATACAGGTTAGTTGTCTGTACCAATAACAGGTCAAATCAAGTACAAACCGGCAGCATATCGCGTAGGTTGTTCAGTGTGTAGTAACTCCTTTATTATTGTTCTATCAAACGAAATTATATTTATATTACCAGCGTGATATTTAAGGAAAGTGAAACCTAGAATAAGAAGTTATTTTTTTATTTTTTTTTTACAAAGTGGCAATAAGGAATAAAAATATAAAAGGAAGTTAGCTATTATTTTAAATGATTTATTGGGCAGAAATTTGAAAAAGAAAGACATTTCAAAATATTACCATTTTCAAAAAGATAAGCTGCTCTTTATTTATATTTAAGATATACTATCGAAATTTTATGCTTTCTGATAGAATAAAATTAAAATAAAAATGATACATTTTTTTCAACATTTTCTGAAAAATATGATATTTACTGAGGCGAAATAAAACTGGTGTATCGGAAAGTTTTGTCTCTACTGCAAGGCACTTATAACTATGTTCGTTAGAAGAAGCAAAATAATATAATAGCTAATGTTATATTGCTATTTCGCTATGACCAAAAACATATGTTATGAGATTAATGACAGCAACTTACAGCAACTATGACTGCCTTCCGGCAAGGGTAACTTTTCCGAATAAAACATAAATCTTATGAATTCTATTATTTTCCTTCGCTTTTTGTAAGAAAAAGGATTAGCATCTTAAAACGGTAATAGTTCCCTTGAAAATAGGTTTTATTTACAAAGCAACTGGTGATTTTATACAAGGGAAAATCTAAAAAGGTAAACATCTTAATTTCATGGGGGCAGAACTCATCCAATTTCTTTACTTTTAGACTGGCTACTGATCTAACAAAATTGCTAAACTGAGTAATAATCTCAGCCTATTGAAGTCTGTAAACTCATGGCTCAACGCAGACTTAAAATGCTCGGTGCACGCAATGTTGCCAGAAATTTTTCAACTAAAGTAGCAAAAGAAGACTTAAAAAGTCGCAAAAATCGCAAATGATGTCAGAAATCACGTGATTTTTTGTGAAGCCACAGTTATGCATGCTCACATGACCTCTGACGGCATCACAAATTTACTGTCTATTGGTTGCGTAAGTTACAGACAAACTGCATTGCTCATTTTCAACTATTTAAAAGTTCATTTTTTTAAAAATTAATTCTAATTTAATTTAGATTTCTATTTGTAAATTCATTTGTGCATATCCATTTCTAAGAGATTTCTCACGCTTAGACTGTTAGACTAAATTATTTGAGTTGGCGGTTAATTTTTTAATTCATTGTTGTTTTTTGCTTAAATGTGAACATTTTAATTGAGGAATGCTTTTCAGTGACATTTCTCTTCTGCGTGGTGGATTCATTTCAAATTCTGATTAAACAAGTCTTGCTATTTCACTGTTGAATTTATCTGTGTTGTTATTTAGAAAAATGCCGTTGCTTTCATTTTTAAGTCATTTCCATTGCTTAGTTCTTAGCAACATTTATAATCAGGAGAATAAATTTCATTTCTTTCTCTGTTTGGGTACCCAATATACGGCGCGCAAGCTGCAAAACCTTTTGCGCAATTCATTATCATCATAGAACTAGGTGGGACTGACTGAAAAAAAAAAACACACGGGGTCGAGGAGGCGAATATGAGAGGTCCGAAGCAGATTTTTTTTCTTTCTTTCTCGTTTTTCCCCTTCCTCTACATCCTTCGTGTTATACCGGCGTCAGACTTATAAATGTAAACAAGATGTCAACTTCTAGTTAAGCCTAAATAAACTGTTTTTTATATAAATTATTTTTAATTGATACATTATTTTAACATAAAAGCATTTTACGCTGTATTAAAAAAAAATAGAAAAGTCGCAAAAAGTAGCATAAGAAAATGATGGATGTCGCAAAAATTTCGCAAAATCGCAAGTACTAAAATTTTAGTAGCACAAGCTTGTCAAAAGACTTATCGCAAACACTGGGTGCACGGCATGAAGGCGTTCGAGTTCCTGTGGAAAGTCTTGAGAGGATTGATAAAATTTGTGATATTATTCATGTTCAATCTTCAGCCTTCAATGATAGTGTTCAAATGGACGTTTTACTTAGGGAAGGAAATTAAAATTATTTTAAGTGTCCTTTTTTCAAGTAAAATTCTTTATACTTTTTTTTTCGGAAATGGATCGTTTACCTCCATCTTTAGAATGTCATTACCACCTGGGTCCAACAATAATATGCAAACTGAATACTCACTAACAGATTAGAAGATAAAATTACCAAATTCTAATAATTCGCCTCTATTTTAGATTCCAGTAAAAGAACTAGCTGCGGGGCTTCTTCGCGCTTTCCTTTCATGTGTAATATACATGTAAGCCGGGTTCCTTTAGACATTTTCCACGAAGACATCTCTACCCCCTTATTTAGATAGTCCTCCAGTATTTTGCCTTAATCAATGAATCAATGAACTTAATACGCTGTGTTCAGCAATAGAAAAAATAAAATAATTAATTGCAGTGAATACGGCCTCTTGACGGACTAATTAGAAGTTAAGTATTAGAGAGAAAAGGTTCATTTAAAAACATCGGTAAGTAATAAAAGTAAAAAATAAAAAATCACATAAGTCAGATTGCTTATTGTTATGAATTTGACAGAAAACAATCTTAATTGGCTTATTTCGTCCACTGAAAGACACCTCTAGAAGTCCAAAAGCAGATATATTAGTTAATTAATTAAAATTAAAGATAACTAAAATATAGTGAGTATAAAAGCATATGTCTGTTAACTGATTGATTTATATGTCAGTAATACCATGTAATTCGTTTAGATTTCGCCTGAGCAATTTTGACGAAAAACGTGCAGGTAAAGAAATTGCAAATTCCGAAAACAGATTAATTAGTTGTAGGCAATGAGTAATCGAGCATAAATTACCAATCAATTGCACTCATTGTGAAATCTATAGCTTTCAAGGATTCTTAGTTTTGATAATCTTCTTTTTGAAATTTTTCATTTCTACACCATAATGAAAGAATTCATTAACAAAGTGGTAAACAAATATTTCAAAGTAATTAAAAGAATCTGGAGTAATACTCCGGAAAAATAATTAATCTCTATCACCTTAATGCGTCTAAAAATAATTTCCTTTAGAACTCTTAATTAATAATCTAAAGAAGATTATTTTTCTTAAAGAAAAAATTTCCAGTCTATGAAAAAAGAGAAATGATAGAAAAATGAAGCCACTTAGTAACTGAGCAGAATGCCAAACTGATATGTGAAGCAGGTTTTTTACTTTTAATCTGTTGAACAAACAATTAAACTAATGCTATTACTCCAAGAACAACATTAGAAGCATAAAACAAGACTTATTTTTCTATTCAAAATTTCCATTTGTTACTTACCTTTAATACGTTCTTTTATAAGAACAGAAAATGCATTGGAATTGACTAAAGACAAATGGTAGGGAAGATATTAATTTTTTAATAAAACTCTTTTTATAAACATGTAAGTAACTTCACATTCTTCTCAAACAATTACAACTGAGTATCATTTAAATAGCAAATTACGATGACACTCTATGGAGACTAATGAACCTGAACAATAAATATGACCAAAATTTCCGTTTGGAGGTGATAACAAATGAAGAAGCTTATAGTCATCTAAACGAAGCTAAATATTTAGAATTTTCTGAAATAATTTGAATAACTTCTCTTGGTTAAATTATTTACCAAACCTATTATTAAAATTTATATGACAAATATATAACAAATACCTATGGATAACAGGTTATGCATTAAAAAATGGAAATAAGTTAAAACAGAGTTTTCAAAGCGGACAATACATTAATCTGAGCAGTCAGCAGTCAGGGTTTTCTGAAATATTTTTTCGTTGAAAGGAATTTTACGTTAGTGTCAAGCCGAAACAGAAATCCTTAGACATATTATCAAACGAGATTATCAAGTTCAACGGTAGAAAGAACGAAACTTAAAAAAAAAAAGAAATTAATCTGTAAACTTCAGTTAACAGACTTATAACCCGAAGTTACATTCAAATTTAGAACTAAATAAATACATAAATAAATAAGAAAAATATTGAAAAATTAAAAATGCAAATTCAGAAACTTCAAAGGAAACTGAAATCTTATCTTGATATGCAGATTTCAGTTTAATATTTGAAACAACTGAAGACTAAGCAGTTACAATATACCTACTAAAATTAGTTCTGTTGATAAATCTTTTTTACTTAAAATGAGTTTCTTTAAATAAAAAGGCCAAACGATACGAAAAATTTCCTGTGAAATTATTTCACTGGAGAAAACTACCTTTAGCAGCTGCTACCTCGTTTTGCTTTCTACCCAACTTCTATTGCAAAAATGACTTGTTTTTATCCAGCTGGACCTAGCCTTTGCTTGTGAATTATTTTGAGGTACTCTGAAGACTTTTGAATTACAAAGGAATTTAAAGATATATTTATGTAGTAGATGTGTGTGTGTGTGTATTGTTCACGCTATGCATTCGACACGATGGTAACTTTCAATATCTTCTGCGTTTTCGATTCTAAGTTGGAAACAGTATTTAAATTAAGCTTTGCTATCGAGATAAAAACACACCCTGTACAACGTTTTCCACTGATGACAATAATCCTCGACTTCATAGCTAAGACACACAAAGCTCCAATAAAACTGATAAATTCAGCCGACAAGCTCTAGGCTGTCAGTCGTTAATTCGTACGTCCGGATGGCGGAGTTCTGCATGCGTCACTCAAACTAGCGCTGTACAACAAAGTGATAAACCATTCCTGCCAGCAGGATTTCCTGTTGGTAGTTTCATGCAGGCTTTATCTTAACGTGATAATACGGTAATACAACCGTGTCTGGATTGTCTGGATTTTCCCCCGTGAAATCAGATTGAAGTCGTAGTGGGCATGATTGAATGCATTTAACTGATGCATTTATGAGGTATATTTTTCGGAGAAAAGTAAAGCTCTGCTGCGAAAGATAGTATTAAAGCTTTAGTATAAGAACAGAGAAAATAAAGTTTGTAGAAATACAAAACAGTTTAAGAAGTATTGCTGTGCATAATTTGTTGCTTTATAAATGGATTTTCTTCAAAGTCTTTAAACAATGTCATTCACAAATTTCACGCTTATGTATGTTTATTCTTTTAAAATAGAAAACTAGTTAATCTGTGAAGGTGTAATTCGGTGTTTTTAAGCTTTTATTACGATGTACATAGCTTTCGAAGCAAATAAAGCTATTTCGTAAGAAGAAGCTTTAAAAATATTTGTTTCAACAGTGAAAGAAATCAGTTTTCTTCAAATATACAATGGTTTTCAGAATAATTGTTGTATATAGCATTTCTCCTTTATCGGATTTTTTTCAGTCTTTAAACGATGTCATTTAAAAATTTTGTGTAGACGTAGTTTTATTCTTTTAAATCAACAAACAAAACAAAAGGTAAAAAAAAAAGATAGTTCAGTTTCTGAGCATTTCGAACAGTCAACAATGCAACAAACTTATTTCGATGAATTTTATTCTATTTCATAGACAATTTTAAAAATATTAGGGGAAGTTTTGAAATCAGAGAATATTTTCGAGTAGTTTGCTTCATCCGTTGTTTGCCAATATCTCAAAGTGATTGCATTTTAGAATACCTTTAGAATATCTTTAGAATACCTTTCGTGTACGAGGATGGTATTCTAAAAATCACATTTTTACTTGCTATTCACCTGTGCATTATCCTGAAAATGATGTTTTTTCTCGTGTAATTGTTACATCACAGAAAGTGGTAAATTAATGTTAAGATTATTTTTAAAAACTTCTTATTCTTGCATTAAAAATACGGAACACATTTTTCAGAACATTTCTTTCGTTAGTGGCAGTCTCATTTCGAAACATTTAATTTGGTTAGTTCACATTCTTCCAAATAAAGATAAAGAAAATCAAAACAGCAAATCTGCACAGAATGCTATTGGTATTAATTTACAAACTTATTTGACATAAACACTTGTAAAATTTCTGTTTTTTCCTCCCTTGCCGACATAATATTTTGAAATTAATTGGTTTAAATTCAATTTGAATATGAAAGGCATAGATAAAACTTATTTTAACCTCAAATATCATTTTACTTCGTATGCACCTTCAAAAATACATATTTTTGCTAGCCTATTTTTATTGATTTGTTATACATTATCTATCCTCGTATTATTGCTCATTTATTTACTTGGCTTTTTTTAGTTTCGGGAGTAACAATTTTCGAATTTTAACTTATTTTACTATTTCTGCACATGTTATCAAGCGATAAGATTTTTCTTTTCAAGCAGACAATAGCTCTGACTAAAATTTCCTTGTTCAGCTTTTTTTCGCTTTCTAAATCTATATTTATATTACATCGATTTACTTACTACTGACTTTCATATGATTATCAAGATGTTCTCTAGATGGATTTTTTTAAGGATTTTATGAATTTCCTTCTCTCTTTTTCTAAATTTGTATGTGTTTCTAAATTTGTATTCTTCTCTCTTTTTCTAAATATGTACATGATATATTCATGCATGTACTGAACTCTTGCATATGTGGATATGTTTATCATTTGTTAGGGTAAAATTTTGTAATTTGTTATTATATTAATTACAGTTACTATTTTTAAATAACTTTTTTCTGTTGTTTGAGCGAAGATTTTTATTACAAAATTTCCCAAAGTAAAACTTGATCTACATATATTATTTCCTTGAAAGATATATATACACAAGTATAAGTATAATACAGCTATGCCCTGTAAATAAAGGAGTCCGATTTATCTTGACAGCATTCTTCATTGTTTCGAAAAAAAAAAAATTCAAAGTACTAGGCAGAATATTAAATAAACATTTTCGAAACATTGTGAGAGCACATTTCGAAACATTGAAGAGAACTTAAGTGTAGTTTATTGCTCGAAGGCGGAAAAAATACAAAAGAAAAATGCTTTTTGCCGTAACAATAATAATATGCATCGGTTATTGACACTTTGGAAGGAGGGAAATGGAAAGGTTACTGCAACTGTAAACAGTGCTTGTCGAACAAACCCTGTTTCGAAAATCATATGATACGTGAAATGATTCTTGGTAAGGGTCATTCTTTAAGGTCAAAAACTAAATTGCTCTAGAATACAATTCATCTTAGCTCATGGCTTTATAATAAGAATCATAACAGCATACGTACATCTCAGAATGAGAAGGAGGGCGGTAAAAACCCTTAAACCACCATAAACCACGATGGAACTACACGACCTTGTGACGTCATAAGAAGGGCGTCAACAGTGAATAAGAAAGAGGGATTTGAGAGATTTGTGTTAGGTATCCTATGCACACCCACGCCGGCCGTTTCTTGTTACATACTGGTTAGCACACGGAGAGAAAGGAACAATCTCAATTTCGATTTCTAGATGTACTTCATGGCAGTGACTATAATCCGCACCCTGGAGTGATGGAATATGCCGAAGTAATCTGAGGATGATTGAGGATTTTTTGTGTTTAGAAATTCTGGTGTGGAGGTGGACAAGCTTGTTAGATTCAAAAGTTTTCTTCTTTAATCTTCCCTGGATATGTAAGATGTGTTGAATTCAGAAGGAAGTAAACTGATTTTCAAAACGTTGTAAAAATGATAAATCGTAAACATCAAATAGAGTAGGTTAAAAGCATTCCTCATTTCGAAGTCCATTTCCTTGAATTACGTATAAAAGAATTTATACCAAATACGCATCTAACGTGGGAACAACAGCTAGAATAGTTCATTTTTTTTTAGAAAAATCGTTTGCATTTATTTAAACATTTATTTGAAATTATGGAGGAATTATAAAAGAATAACAGTTATTGGATCTGCTTGAGACAAATTTAAATAAGAAATGTTGCAATTTGCTTTATAATATTGTATTTACCTACTGGAAATAAATGCTACTGCCATCAAAATTTTCGAATTGCATGCCAAGGAATATGAACGCTATGATTTTTCGTGAAATGCGCATCCTATATGAGCTTATATTTTTCACATTTTCTGGTTTTGTTTGTGCACCTTTTCTTGCATCCGTGAGTTTATCATATATGACTTACTGATACCTCTTTTAAGCCATGCGTGTTCCCATTCGTAAGAAGTTCACGTACTTTAATAAATAAATCAAAACGAAGGCTATTTTCATTCTTTCATTTATCAAGAAGCAAAATTATCTTTTTCTGCGATTAACATTTGCTAATAATAATTAGAAATATATTTTGATTTACGTTTCTTTAGTTGGAAAAGAAAGGTTTGTAACTGATTTCTAAATTTATAAATATCTTTAAGATTTTCTTTGTGGTTTTGCTTATTATGACAAAGCCTATTCGCCTAAAGGGAGGGATGTCTTCGTGATGGATGTTCTAAGGGAAACTGACTGGTATGCGCGTTGCACAAGGAAACCACGAAAACACCCATGCAGCCAGCCCGTTCGTCTGGATTCGAGCTCAGGTCAGAACTCCCAGCTTTCAGCAGTTTTACCGCTCGGCCGCTGGTGACCCAAATATCTTAAAGAAATACTTGTTCTAATGATTATCAAATGAAATAAAATGAACATTTTATTTATTTATTTATTTATTGTTGTTAAATTAAAGTTGAATTAAGGCTTTTTGCATTGAATGCTTCTGAAGAGACTGCTGTCCATTTTTACTAGATTGCTCCTAAGCAGATAGAAAATTTTTCTGTCTTGTTGACCTTGTTTTATATTATTAAACCAAACTTCAAACAATTGATTATAAGAAAGCGCTAACAAAAAATTGTTATTAGGATCTTAACTTACTTTTAACTTGAATGAGTTCTTCAATAAGAACTATAGGTATTAATGTTCCATTGACTTCAGCTTACCTTACTTATAACAACTTACGTTTAATAAGACAACATATTAGAAGATTGTCTTTAATAAGACGTGCAAAACATATTTCTAAAACATTATATGATTGCTTATTTTCAATCAAGAAATATGCAAAAGTTTATCTTCTATGATTCAATAAAATTTAAATGATCTAAGTTATTAAGGGATAATTGAAGATGGATATAAATAAGAGATAATCAAAAAGTATATTTTAATTATGATTTCAACAATTTTAAAGAATAAGAAAAATCTGCTCATTGAAAGCATAAATTACTGGGTTAAATATGACAGATGAAATTTGGAAAAGAATTTATAAAACAGAGAAGCTCATGGCAGTGAAGCACAGAGTTACGCAAAGATATGACGGAATGAAAAATCACAATGTTTAAAATTATGCAGACATATGCAGAAACTGAACGGAATTGAAATGATGAGCAATAAGCCTTTCTTTCAGCGGCTAATAAGTCTGATTGGTTTTCTTTTATCCATGATGTTATATTATATTACGCTAGCACAAGATTCATCGACCACACATTCTACCAAACTGCCATTTCTGAGAGCTGCTGTCATTATTCTTGGATAATAGTTTTAACTACATTGAATGATAGATTACTAGTTTCAAGATCTATTGCCTAGTCCTGTGACAGAAAGTATTTAATTGACCTTACATTTTAACAGTAGACTTCATCCCAGAGAAATAAATTTAAAAAATATTAAGCAATACGAGTACCTACTTATATTTTCTCTTATGTTATCTACTTATTGTCAGTATGTCTACTGACTAAAATTTTAAATACATCTAATTAATGAGTTTCATAAAATAAACATTTAAAATCTTAGAATACTTAATAAAAGGCATTTCTAAAGCTATATATATATATATATATATTTGTAGAACAATAATGAATTTTAAATACGCATATAAACGTCATGAATCTATATAAAATACATGTAATTTTTATTTGCTTACGCAAAATGACTAACTTTTACGTCATGTACATATGTATATAAGTATATATATATATAATATATATTATGTTCTCGGTTGTAGAACAGTCATGCATTTTAAATGCGCATATAAATGTTTAGAATCTATGTAAAAAACGTGTCATCTTCCTTTACTTACGCAAGATGAGTTGCAATAAACTTTACAAGATCATACACATATAAGTATATGCATATAGAAAATGGCTGTCCGAAAAGTTTTCCGAGAACTTTCAATGGATATTACGCAAGAGTGTTGTTATAAAATCCTTTCCGTTACATTAACATTTAACCCCTATATTAGAGGGTGTTACCAACAATCGTTTAGTTGGAGCTCTTCAGGACAAACAAAAATTACCAAGTGATTCTCTTCATGAAGGCATTCATTTAATTACTTCTGTGGTCCTCATTTTTATTCGACGCGGGCCCTTTCATAGCACCCAGTGGTCACGATCTAAGAGCCTCGCCTCTACGCCCCAGAAAGAAGGATTACGCCCTTTAATTATGAGTGAAGTTTAGCCCTGGTCCCTTAGCATTCGACTGCTATCTGAAAGTGGTATTGAGAATGTTGCGCCACTTATTCTTGAACGTGTGAGTCCTAGGGTTAAAAGGTGAGAGATTCAACTCAAAGGTCGAGATATCTGATTTTAGATGTAAGGATATGGGTAGTGGCTACTTATTGCTTTTCTTATAAAATTAAAAAAATCCATTAATTTTCTATGCTTTTAATTTCCTGAATAATCAACTACACAGTAAAACTAAAGAGTTAATGGAAATTTCGAGACATTACTGGAGAAAATTTATCGCAAGTTGCTTTTGAAAATCTCTTAAAGTGATATTACGTAATTTCTTGATGTGACCGGTAGAAATGTTATATTGAATGTTGGGAGTTCAAAACATATCGCACAGATGTTTCGATAAAATTATTCACAAGCAATTTTAATACAATGAAATTTTTGTTAGAAGAAGTGAATGGAGTGTCCTTTCTCAAAGCTAGATGACCGTTTATGCTTAATGGATTATCCACGAATTTTTTTAATCCTAAAAATTATATCTATTTTTAAAACATACTCTCTGTCTGTGAAAATACCAGCTTTTCTTGGTGGTGTTTTTAGATATAGATGGCATGCTAAAGCATATGATAGACTTCAAAATGCACTGAGCCGCCCAACCGGGATACGGAGAAGGCATGGTTGTTTGTAAATGTATAGTGTCTGTGCGACATGGGGTCACTCTAAGTATGCTGCCAGCCGAAAGTTCTCTGGAGTAGCTGTAACAGGTGAAAAGAGGTTGGACCCGTTCCACAGGGGTGCTCTCCTTCAAAACTGTGGGTGAAACTGAGAAGAGTCACTGAATGGTGCCCAAGGATCTTGCCAACGACAAGCGCAATCTTGATTCCTTGTTACTCTTAATTTCATGGACTTGCTGTGATTTCAGACAAGCGAGTTTCGTCACAACAACAAAATACACTGAAATATTTTTATAATAAGCAATCTAAGCGTTCCATCATGTAAATACGCATGTATCAAGATCAAATCTATTTGAGACCACATAAAAATATTTTATTATTAATGTTCATTAAAAAGGGTAAAATCTGAAGTTAAAATAGTGTACTAGTAATAAATAAAATTACGGAAAACGATAATTTAATTTAAATTTCCCTACCACTTTTTTGCTAAATAACATCGATTTTTACGTTTGAATTTTACGAAGATTTAACTTCAGCTGCACTGTTACACACCGTTCTTTCGTTCTTCGCAAAAAATATTTGTTGATGATATCTTTTTCCTTGCATTCCTTGCAGAGCAGCAGTAGATTTTGCTATCGATAAAATGGAAAAATTTTCTAGATGTACTAAAGAATTTGTGTAAACAAATAATACTTTAGTTTGTATTAGCTATCTCTGTACCTTTAAAAAATTTAAACATAATGTTCTGGGGAAAGATAACTTACACTAAATGTAAAATAAAAATATTAATAATCGAATTTCCTGAAAGTTTTAATTTTTCACCTGTGCATTTTTAATTATTTGCGCTGAATTTCAGTACAAATTTAAGGAGACTTGATACCTTTTGAATGATCCTTTTTATTTCAGAATTTTCATCTACTTTTTATGAATATTCCTAAGTAGTTTTGAAAGACAGAGTGATTTTAAGCTGACAAAAATGTTTTTGAATATTTTTTTAATTTAATTTTTTTGAAGAAAATTTAATAAATAAAATGTCTTCCTTCTCTCATAATTTTCAATGTTTTTGCCTCAAATTTTTACTGTATTTATTAGAGTTTTCTTACTATTTTTAACGATGGATTTTGCAATTAATGAATTAGTTTCTGAAAAAAAGCACATTTTTATGTAAAACCTTTAAAAAATATGATATCAAACACATTTTCACTTCCAATAATTTTTCTTTTCACTATTTTGCAAAAGCCATCCTTGTTTCTATTAAGTATACAATTTTAAACATGCAGTAATAATATTGCATAATTTTGTTCTATATATGTTTATCTATATATGTTACATATCTATATATGTTTTAGGACTTTAAGTAAAAGGATTTATTGAAAAAACGCAAACTGATAAAACGCAGTTAAAGGAACTTAAATGATCATTAAACTATTTCAAATTTCTTAAAAATTTTGTGACTGAATTTCAGTACATATATATGTATGTGTGTAAAATAAAACTTAGTACTGTTGAATTGGTTAATATAAACATAAATTAAAAGCTTTTGTTCAAAATCTTATCTGGCCAGAAATATTGCAAAAAAGTTATAAAATGAAAGTAGAATTTTTCTTTATCTGTTTTGTTTTTTAAAACACGTTCAAAACAATATTAATACACGGAACTATAAAATATTTTCTAAAACACTTATAACAAGTATTAACAATATTAATGTGTTGTTTTATTCACTTTTTCAGAAAGCAAAATTTGAAATTTGAACAGACATAAATTATTTTATTTAAAACCATTCAGCAGCAAATGCGATTTCTTCTCTTAGACCTTTTTTCTAGTATATAAATTGCATTTTAAATTAATTTATTAATTTTTGTGTATTTTAATGAATTAAACATTAAGTTTAATGTTTGTTCCAGCCCTATTTCAATAATACTACAGTCAGGAACTTAATCATTTTCAGTACACCACCTCTTTTCGTTCGTGTCTTTTCACAAATGATTTAAATTTTTGAAGACGCGTAGCAAAGCTGATGCATTGCAAACTGAAAACACACAGAGAAATATTTTCTGAGCTGCATATACAGATATGAACCTACCAGTTTAAAGGTGAAAACATTTTTTTCCAACTTCACTTTGTATTTAAAATATTAGTTTATGCATATAAGCAGAGTTTGCTGATAGCTGCAGTCATATTTAATTACACTCCTCTTTATTGTCACTGATTTTTAATGAGTTACTGAAACAATTAAGAAACAAAAAGAAAATAATCACTGAGGTTGTGTGCCATTTAAAGGGCTGTCAAAAAATTTAAAAGCCTTTTTATAGCACTTATTTTCGTCAGATAATTTCAAAATTTCTCTTCAGTGTAGTAAGGTATTTTTCTAGCCAAAAATTGAAAATCCGTAATTTCATCGATTTTGAGATACCAACTCCTCTTAATGCAGAATTACAACTTTTGAGTCTGATAATCCTTCTGATTTAGTTCATCGCACATGAAGAAATTATGATAAAGATATTATAAGTTAGAAAACTAGAATTCTTTTTTATTATTTAATACGGCAATTAAGATTTTGTTTTGATAAGAAGTGCAAATTTAAAACTTTTTAATGAACAGATAGTTATTTTAGTACTCAAGTGTAGAACAGAGCAAAGTTTCTTCAGTTTGTTTCGACGTATTAGATATACATGCACTGATAGTTTAAGCAAGGATGATAGTATTTTATACAAATCAGTGTAACTAAGAAGGAAAAATTTCACACTTATATGTAGTTTAGTTATATGTAGTTAGAAATAAAATGAGGTATAACTGTACAATACATTTTAAGATATTTGACATTTACATTTTAAGATCGTTACATTTAAGATTTATATTTTAAGAATACGTTTTAAGATAAAAAACTTTAGTATTTTTCAGTACTCGTGAAAAATTACAACCTGACAAAGAAAGACTAAGTTCGAAGGGTTCTAACTAACAAACTTTCTAACAAACTAAGTTCAAGTAAATAAAAAATAGATTAAATGTTTGGTTCAAGGAGAACATAGCTGAATAAAAAAAAGATAATAAAAAACGTTGAAAACAGCCTGTAGTGCAAATCTAGATGTTTAAAATGATGTCCTTCGTAACTACGAAAAAATGAGTAATGGTTATTTTAAAACTGTTAAAAAAACTTCATTAAATTCCCATCATTCTGCTTTTTACATTTAACTTTATTACTTGATTTTCTTACGTTTTTATGCTCATAATAATGTACAATAATTATTTTACGAATATTGCAAAAATAATGCACTAACACTGCAGTGTCATTCTTCTGCAATACATTTCGCCCAAATTAACTGCCATCCTGAAGATTTTTAAATGTATTATTTTAATAAAATTTTAAACTTTACATGCGCATTTTTTCTTTGAAAGAACCTGTTCAAATAATTGTTTTAGCTTTTCAGTACTTTTTTATTTATTATTTTTTATTATAATATTAAACGTACTTGTTGAAAAAATATATTTGAATTTAGATATTATTAAAATCTGCGCTGCCGTTTTACTAATTTGCACATGTTGAAAGCCTTCATACACCTAAAAATTAAATTCAAATTGTGTTTTAAATTAATATACGATATTTGAAAGAATTGCAAAACTTTTATCTTTTTGCAATGTATTAAAACTGTGTTACGTTAAAAAATAAAATGATTTAACATGATATTGTAACTGTTATGTGTTTCATTAAATTCCTGTGATGATTTCCTATTCGTTTCCTATTTCTCGAATTTTCTTTTATTTATTTTCAGTTGTATTAAATTTCTTTTATACATTTCCCTTTTTACTTAATTTTCTTTTCATTTCACAATAACTATTTAAAAATTTCGAAGTAACATATTGTTGGGTTCTACGGGTTCGTGAATTTGGAGTGATTGACGACAACACTTGATGAAGAATTAAAACACAATTTAGGCACCAGTATTACACAGGTCAGTTCCAAAGACACTGAACTCAAGATATCTCCACTATAAACTGCTACTCCACGTACAGGCACGATTTATATAGCTTTTGTTTATATAGCCTTCCATAACATTCTCGGGAAGACCGGTAAGAAATCGTTCTAAAATGTTCTCACGCCGTCTGTGGCATATCGCCCATTGGCATTTTGACGCCAAATGGGCGATTTTTGTGCCAAATCTGGAAACCCTGTTTTTTCTTGCAGATTTTCTGACAACCCTAAACCCGCTTTGCGGAGAAGCTATCTTACCGCAGCTAGGCATTTCCTAACAATATCATTTGATATAATTTCAGTTTTGTGTATGATGACTGTAATCATCCTATTCCTAAAATTTAAAAATCCTTTTGATTAGAAATGATTTGATCGTTTGGTTTAGACAAGGTCAATGGAAATGCAATTAGTATATTTCATTAAACCTCTGAGCAAATGTAGCAGTTTTAGACGGTATTACGATACATATGCTTTCTGTAAAATACCATAATAACCGTAAAGTATATTTTAAGGAAAGAATACCTTTACGTGAATGTGTTTATCTCAAGAAATTTATTTGCTGTTTTTTCTGTCTTCTTCTGAAAATTCTCCCTTTTCTTTCTACATAAAGGATACCAGTTTTATTCCTCTTATTTATAAAGATATCAATGAATGTTCAATGAGCGATTCTAATCCAAGACTATACTTAGAGTTTGAAGAAAGTTAAGACAATCTATTTAACTTTGCTTTGATAATTTTATTTTTCCCGAATTCATGTCAGTAACAGTCAATCTATAAAAATGTTTTAAAATGTACGTTTACAAAGCAGCTAATAAAGTCCGTGACATTAAAATTTGTGAAACATATTTTCGTGGCCATCCAAAATTGATCTTGATCTGTTTTTTTTTGAAGAAAAAGGGTATAAAAAGTGTTTACGTTTTATCTTCATAAAAGCTGCAGATTTTTGTAAAGAACAATTTACGTAAAGCTGTATAAAACTATATGTTACCCATGTAAGATTATATTTATCTAGGCTTTTAAGTAAAGTACTCAGAACGCTCTGGTAATTTAATACCTAATCTTCTACACTTTCACATTTTCAAAGACACTAATCGTAACAGATAAAAATTAATTGGCTGTAGCAATGTAATGTCCTTCAGTGTTAATAGACTCAAAAGGAGTCTGTAGATAATCTTGGAAGATCTATTCCATCAGTTCAGAGCTTATTTATCAAATTTTAGTATTTAACAGAGTCGTAGTCGGCCTACATTGGTGTATGTTACTGGCAAAGTTTTGAAATAACTGTATTAAAAAGAAATATAATTTAAAGAACATTGAGAAATCATAAATAAATAATTTACGACTATTACTAACCATTTATTCATCTGATGCTTAGATTACGGCTCAGATTTAACGAAAGATTTACGCTACTTTAGAAAAAACTCACAATGAGTTTGTTTTTAACGTATATCATCGCATATATCATCCCAAAATGTGCATCTTTATTTTTTATATAATGTAACCACTATATATTCTTTTATTATGCAAAGAAATTTTATCTCTTAAATTTTGTTTTTCCTTTGAAATAAATAAAGAGCTTGATAACTTATTTTAATGATTTGTTTACGTTCCGATCGAAACTACGCCACACGAAAGATTATGTTAGCAAAATATGCTCAATATATACCTAATTGTATAAAATGCTCTTGAATTCAGTCTATTTTAGTGCCATGTTTTGAAAGCCAAACTCAAACGTTCTCAAACTTAAGACCAGTTCAAATTTTTTGGTTCGCCTGTATCAAATTATACCATTTCTGATATAAAAATAGCTTCAGGATTATTTATTTCTCAATTTGTGTGAAGTGCATCTCCTTCGATATGTATATTCATAAGTTCATCATTTATAGTGGAATTAACAATACAAAATCTGTTTGTCCCAACTAATTAATATTTTCTAATCTTTTTGTGACATGTATAATTTACATAGTAATATTTTTTCTTAGTTTATCGATATTATACCATAAGGTTATCGTTTATAGTTGGTATACTTCAATAATTTTTTTAACAATTTAGGTAATATAGCTAAACTCCATTCGTTTAGTCATTAAGTTTATTAATTATTGTTGATCTTGTTGTTCAAAATCTGTGTGATAAGTTAATACCGTTCAACTTTTTTCTTTGCAGATTCCTGTTTAAAAGTTCATGAAAAGTTTTTGAATGCCAAAGTTACACATGCTTCTTCTCTAGGAATGATCAGATGTCTGGTCACACAATCATCGTTACGGTTCATGTACGCAAGAAATTATTTAATTTTTAATGCGGATCAGTACCTCAGATTAAAATAATTTAGTTTCTCTTAATATTGAACATCTTGTTAACACTCCTGACTCGAAAGCACATTTGGAGCTCTAAGTACGTATATCAGCAATGGCTGTAAGCACAACATTTACCATGGAAGACAATGTCCTACATACACCAAAGTTTGTCGAAACTAGCTTCGATTTCAGTTCCATATTTACATCCAAAGATCATCATATTGGACTGGACGACGGTGGAGAGTCATTAGAAATTCCTCAATGTTCCCCGATGCCATCATTAAGCCAGAAAACTCCAGACACTGAACCAGCAGAATCATGTTCTTCTGTGGACGATTCAGTTGTACCAGAGAACTTAGAAAGCATACCTGTGCGATTGCCTAACTACAATTTACGGCAGCGGTCCATTAAAAACAGAATCGAAACAGAAATCCGGCGCAAAGTCGCAAAGAAAGCGCCAAAACCGAAACAGAAACCAGCTCCTCTCAGCAAATATAGGAGGAGGACGGCCAATGCTCGCGAACGTACTCGAATGCAAGAAATCAATGAGGCTTTCGAACACCTACGTAAAGTTGTGCCCCAGTTCCCCACCAAGAAAGGTCCAGACAACACCAAACTCACCAAGATTACCACCTTGAGGCTCGCCGTGAACTACATAGCCGCTCTCACTCAAATTCTGAAACAGGCTGACGCTGCCGGCGGCGGAAATCCTCCTAATGACAGGGTACACGATGGGATGGTGTCCCAACACTCTGTCATGGACACTATAGATCCTATGGACCTCCTGGGGGCAGGGTTGGGCTCCGTAGACGACTGTGCTGGACTCCTTGACGACTCATTCGATCTCATTCTCGAATCGGATGGTGACAGCCTCCCTTTGAGTGACGATATAACCATGTAATCAAAAGATCTATTATTACACGTAGTGCATTGGAATTATGTGCTGCGAACATCTTTTAAGTGTCCTTAAATTGTGAGTGCCCTTTGTTACATTCAATCTATGAGTTACTGTTTCAGCATTATAGCCTTTCCTTTTGATGAATTATCTCTCACCTTACTGAATAAGTATTTTGGGTGTGTAAATACTTTTAATCTGACAGTCCCTTAGTGAAAGAAAATAGCCGACTCTGAAGCTCTAAGACACTATATTGCTGAAGACTAACTTTAAACATATTTACTAATGTCTTTTTTAATATCCATAAAATTGTGTACAGATATTCAATTGATATATAAGTTATAAACTGCAAGTGACTTTACTAAGCCTATAACATATCTGCAAATGCAAGACAAACCAATGCTAACCTGCATCATGTATTATTCAGTTTGAAGCATCTACTATATTTATCTTCGGTTTAGAGATATCAAGGCTATATAATCTGATACCAATAGATCATCGCTGAATGCAATGCAGCCTCCATTTGTTATTTTTTTTATTATTGAGGGCATTAGAAGAAAAAAAAATATCTATGCAATTTTATGAATCGAAAATATAAATTTATGTTCCGGTGAATAATAAATTATTTTTACTTTAGTCTGAAGAGTCATGTTTGAATTGAATTTATATATCTCGTTACGTGTTTCTACTTACGAAATGTTATAATGATGTTTTTCTGATGTGAAAAGATTTTTTTTTCGTTTAATATGATTTTTATGTTGCATGTTCCATTTATTTAGTGAAAAGTGTACATTTTCTTCCTTCAATGAAAAAAAAAATTAATTAAACAAGCAACTGGAATTGGAAATGATGATAAAAATAAATTTACACACTTTGAATAGTGGTAAGACCAAACACTATATAAATACATATTTATTGGTGTTTATTAAGTTTCTTTTTAATTCATTCAAGCATACGGTATAGAACTTTTGTTTATATTAGTTAGTAACTGAATTATTTTGCTTGGTTTCTATACAGTGTATGAAATGTGAATAAAATTTACTATTAAGAATACTACCTGATTAGTATTTCGAAAGTTTTTAAATGCTAAAATTTGCTTTTCCTTATGATGAAACGTGTTGCAAATTTTTAGAACTTTTAGCAGTGTTCTAATGCGCATTAAAGTTTTCTTCATGCATAAAATTTATTTCTGTGTAAAATAGTATTTTATTAAGATAAATGCTTAACTTGGCTTTACAAAATATTCCATAAAATGTCACAAGTAGATCAAAATTGTTGCAATTAAAATTCATGTATTTCCGAGTTGTCTTAAATGTTCATAAATGTACAATCTTTCTTTTTTATGTTTTGTGATGTTTGTTATAATGTCTATTAATTGTTATGGAGTTGAAATTAATGTACATAAAATAAAATTCAGTGTCGCTGGTCGAATGCTGATGTTTGTTTGCTTCCATTTGAATAAATAAAGATAAAGTTTGGATAGGGGAAACATTTCTGTATTGTTTCTTTAAGTTAATTTTTTAAACAATAGGTTTAATCATTAAACATTAAATACTTCAGTAGTGTGTGAATTAGAGATTTCAGTACTAGGAGGCAGTATCCAGTATAAGCCCGCAGGGGGAGCGGGGAGCAAGTTGCTTGAAGGGGGGAGAACTAAGATAAGAGAAACGTTTTGATAAGAATTTATCTTTTAATGGTTTCCTTTGGTAATTTGACATTTTAACCAATTATTAGTCATTGAGACATTTGCTTTATATTCTAAATAATTTACTTCTACATATGGCCACTTAATATTTTTTATTCCGGAATTTAATGGCTTTTTCGCCCTGCCTTACGTTTAGATGTGAATTTTTAATTTCTACCATATATTTTAAGCTTTATAGTTTCCTATATGCTCTAAATTTCAACTTGTTACGTGTTCTGTTCAAGACGGTTCTTTCTGTAATCTTAAATTATATTACTATTTTTTTATAGCGTTTCAGATGCAATTTTTAATTTCTTTCATACGTTTTAACCTTCGTAGTTTTCAACATATCCTCAATTTTAATTTAATTACTATAGTTTCCTACCATATACATGGATTTATTTAATTTTAACTTCTTTCATATTGTTTAACACTTGCAATTTTTCATATATTCTTCATTTTAATTTTTTTAAATTTTTCTTACCATATATGTACATGAATTTGTTTTAAAGTTTAAATGTACTTTTTAACATTTTCGAAATTTCTAACCATTGCAGGTTTCAACATATTCTATATTTAAACTTATTTACTATATTTTATAACCATATATATAAACTTTATATAATTTTAAATATTATTTTAAAATCTTTTTATATTCTTAATAACTAATATTTTTATGTTCTCTCACATTTTCTTACAAGTTTTAACAAATTTTTATAATTTTCGACCATAATATCTCTTTTGATTTACTGATATTATTACTATTTAACTTATTTTTGCAAGATGTTTCACGTGTTTAATAAGATATTTTAAACTAACAGTTTAACTTTACGGCTGTTATTTATTATTTGTATATAATTCTCTGAACAGTCCTTACGCTTTAATTTATAGATTCGTTTTAATTTACATGTTCTACACTTTTTAGTCATTGAATAATCTTACTGCTGCGTGCTACGAGCACATAATGGATTGAATGCACATGGAACCAATGATAGTTTGATAAAATTTATTATCCCAAACGAAACACTTTACTTTTCTGGAATTTTTCACAAAAAAATTCGTACAGCATAAATACAGCTGGGGGTGTACCTGAGCACCCCTGCCTCCAAGGGGTTTATAAATTTAGAGGCCTGGTCTTCAAGGCTGGGGGTTGGGCGTGAGGCTAACTACTTCATCCTTCAAATAAGAGGTAGAATTTTCGTATGCATCAGAGACTTGGGCATTGATTTTAAATGCTGAGGAAGCTTTGAGAATTTTTGAGCGAAAGATCTTACGTTACGTTCTTGGTGGGGTCCAAGTGAATGAATCCTAGGGAAGAAGATCTGATCTAAAACTCTATAAAACAAACTGATATTGTAAAATTCACCAAATTGCAGAGTCTGGGATGGCCATCTGGCTAGAATGAATGAAGATAGTTGCTGCAAGAATACTTTTTGCAAAGGCCATAGGAAATAGACCTCGTGGCAGACTCCCTCTTAGATGGATTGATTGTGTCGAATAGAATCTTAATATTTTAAAGCTTAAAAACTGGAAAACAGTATCCAAAAATAGAGATGCCTGGAGAAGACATCTGGAGACTTTCAAACTACTAAGAACGTTAAGCACGCAACGCAATGAAAAAGCGCACTGAGCGAATCTCGCACGGAGATCTCTCTGAACACAAGACTGTACTAAAGAAAGGAGAATTAGACTCTAGCTGATTATGACAGAAATACTGCCAAAAGATGCAATTTTACCGGCTCTGTGAATTTGTGATGTAATGGTGCATGAATATGGAGAACTCGCTTGAGCGATATCATTGGAATGAAGGCAGAGAGGTGGCCAGGGTCAGAGAGCGGCCGATTAAGAAGATTCAAAAGCCAAGTGATGCTTGAAAACAGTTTTGACTGGAACAGTTAGAAAGTTACACAGAATATTTAATTTTCGAATGAGTAAACTACAGTTTATTTGCAATCAAATGAAAATAAGACAGAATATGAATAAAGCAAAATAAATGCTGAAATGGCATGAAAATAAACGAAAAATCAAAACTATATACACTTTTTACATATTTACAAATTCCGTGTAAATATATCTACTTAACAAAGTTACAGTCACAATCTGTGATTTAGTTAGCCACAAGTGGCCTGATATGTTGGCCCTCTTGCAAGAACTTGTAGCTGAAAATTTGAGCACAGTTAACAATGTCGCAGGGGGTTGCTTTCCTAAAGACGCTCTCATTCATTTCGTGCAAATGAATTCTTACATCTTCAAACCTGAGATCCTTATACAATGAGGAGTTACTGATCAAATAATCTGAATCAATCATAATTCCTAAAAGATTATTTCACACATCTTGTAACTTATGCATTTGACTGCTAATAGCTGAGGAAGCATAATAAGATTGGCCTGATAAAAGCCGTGTGAATGCGCTTTTTTTGTTTTTCGGCTGAGTCACGAAAACCTGCCTATCAATGAGAGAAATCCGCAAAGCTTTGCTATTAACACTGTCAATAGGGTCCTTTCTGATTAAGAATTTTATTGATGCTCAAATATTTGGATTTATCCACCAAAGGTACAATTTCATTGAACAAAATCAAATTTCTATGAATTAGCTTGGATTTTCTCGTCTTCTTGATGACAAGTACTTGGATTTAATGGCATTGATCTTTACTCTTCATATTTTGCACCATTCTTCAGTATCTTGAGTCAGGTTTTGAAGTTTGAGAAGGGTATAGTTTGCGTTTATTGAGTTATCGCCTCATGGCAATGGCCATAACGTCGGCGTGGAGAGTAAATAAAGAGTAATTATCAAATACTAAGCGGGAAAAATCATGAATATAAAATAAATGGTTTTGCAGACCTGAGACTCGCTCTTGGCGTACGCCAGATTTGATTTGATATATTTCGAATTAAGCATTTCCTTGAGCAACAACTAACTTGCAGTTCTTGAGAGATGGAAAGAGACCCGAGAGAGATTCTTGAGAGATTCAACCGGAACTGAATATTTTTGTATATGAGCTTGTCAGGCCAGACGCGTTGGAAAACTTTCGTCAGGTCTAGGATAAGGAACGCAACACATTGTTTATTTGAAACACCGCACCTATAAATTCGACGATCCTAACAAACTGCTCCGTAGTGCTAATGTTTTTTCTCTAAAACCATACTTTTCGTCTCGTAAGAGATGATAGTATGATTAAATTCCCTTTTGTATAATTTTCTCAAAACTTTCCATATGTCCTGAGAGGAGCTTGATCTAGTAGCATCTTTACCTGCTTTAAGAAGTAAAAGTATCTTTGCTGTCAGTCATTAGTCTGGAAATAAGTTATTTAAAAGACAGGCGTTTAAAGTACAATTTGCTTATAGCATTTTAAAGATTTCTCCACATTGAATTTGTCAAGCTGCCTAAATCCTGATGTCTTCCTAGTATTCAGATAAATTGATAATATTTTGCATCTCAGATAGCAAAACTAACTTACGTAAATTTGAAGCTAACAGCGAGTGCTACCAATTGTAGACGGAGTTTCAGCAGCGCTTTTAAACTTACGGCTCATTGGGTCAGTATTTGGAGAAAATTGAATTCGAGGTGTTTAGCAAATACTTCAACTTTATACTGCAAGGAATATTAAGGTTATCAATTCTGTTTTCCTTAGCTTCTGCAGCGTATTCAGTAATGAATTTTTCATTTTTTTGTTATTCCTGCATTTATTTCTTTTAAGCTCTGAGTTCCAAATTCTATACCAAGATTTTAACTTCAGATCAGATATAAATATTTCTTTAGTCTGTTCCCTAATACTCGTGGGAAGTCTAATGATAAAACTAGTATTTGGAGTAATAACAGTGACCTCCCTATAAGCTTTCAAAATATTTTGAAAGTCTTTGAAAGCCTTTGAAAGTCGTCGAGAGCCTTATTTATGTTTTGCTCATTTTTAACAGCAGTAACCTGCGGCGGATTCCTTCTAGTAATATTGTGAAGCACAATCCAGTCGGTAAGTTTCTTAATCTTAGGTAATTTCCTATTAGATATTCTTAGTGCCATTTCTACAGGCACATGGGCAGAAATAAATTCAAAGTTCGTAACAAAGTTCGGAAGGATTAGAGACTACTAATATTTTAAACTCCTTACTTCTGTCTGTGGTAACTACGAGACTGCTATGAACTTTTAACATGAATTGCTATTCTCCAGTCGGTAAGTTTCTTAATCTTAGGTAATTTCCTATTAGATATTCTTAGTGCCATTTCTACAGGCACATGGGCAGAAATAAATTCAAAGTTCGTAACAAAGTTCGGAAGGATTAGAGACTACTAATATTTTAAACTCCTTACTTCTGTCTGTGGTAACTACGAGACTGCTATGAACTTTTAACATGAATTGCTATTCCCACTCCTATCCGTCATAATCTATCGTACCTGTAAGTACGATAATTTTGGCCTAAATTATCAGT
>KK118332.1:790416-809739 GCA_000611955.2 Stegodyphus mimosarum | reverse complement strand
GGAATACTGAACGTTTCCATCACTAGACGAATATCAATTTATTACTCATGTTGAAAATTAAAGCATTTTTCTTTTTTATTATCAAATAATCTCGCATTCCAGAAGCTCATTTTGATTGGCTTAGACATGCTTTAAACTCGAGTATTTTTAATGGTGTTGTTTTCTTTTGATGCTTTTTGAGTTTGCTCTGTCCTAATATTTTGTGTTATACTGGTCATACCCAACCTTTTGATGACACCAACAAGAATAGCAAGATTTTCATATAGCCTTTTAGTTTCTTCAAGCATGTTATTATTCATAAAACTTACCGTTTTTAGAGTACCGAGAATGTTTTATTTATAACGAATCTATCTACATATTATTTAATATTATCATTTTAAATTGTTTGTGATATTTTTCACAATCCGTAAACTATGAAGTATGATTCTGCTTGCGCTTTGCATAAGTTGAAGGTTCGTTTTTATTTTTTGAACATATTCTCGACTCATGGTCTGCTCCACATTTCACACAATGCAAGTCTTTGTTGCAAATATTTTGTGAATCGTGAAACTCTTGACAACTTAAGCACAAGATTGGTCAAATCTGAAAATTTGAGTTGTTTCATTCAATAATATATAAGGTATTTCTCCCGCCTTATTAGCATGCCTTCGTAGTGTAGTGGCCAGCATGCTCGGTGCGTATTCAAGAGATCCGTGGTTCTAGTCCCAGCAAAGGCATTGCTCATTTTTCATCTCTCCTGCTGTCGAAATAGCCGACTCTACAGTGGCCCTCGAACTAAAAAGATGATGAATGAAGATTCCCTACCACCAGGATTTGGCGATTGTGTTCTTCAATTCCAAGTCGCCCTTTAAAAGGGAGAGTTATAAGGTATTTCTTCCGCCTTCTTCGCACGCTTTCGTTGTGTAGTGATCAACAGTTCGGCGCGTACTCGAGGGGTCCGTGGTTCGAGTCTCGGCGAGGGCATTGCTCATTTTTAATCTCTCCTGCTTCAAAATAAACTTGATGTCTCTACAGGTATGCCGAGAATTACGATTTTTTTGCAACGTAATAAGCAATAATGGGAATAAGTTTTCCTCTTCAATCTCTTTGACATTTGAGAAAAAGAAATAATTTATAATTTTTGTCCATAAGGGACATTTTAAACTAATCGGAATCTGTATCATTAATCAGATGTTTAAAAACAACTTTTGAATTGTTCTTCCCTGGAACGACAGAGAGTGAGACTTCATATTTTTCTAATTTAGAAGTCTTGTCTTTTTACGATGGGTGAACCCACTATCAACTCCAGTTTTAAATCCATTTTTCTGTACATAAAATGTGTAATCTTCAGTGTCGTATAGATACACTTACTGTCACGTCGCTTTTTTCAGCATTACACAGTGATCTCATTTTGTGTCTCGTTGGGTATATTTACCGTATCTGCATCTGGAGCATTAGCATCCATGTTTTCCTGTAATTTCTACTCATTTTCTTGTAATTCGCTAGAAGTAGAAGCCTTATTACTGCGTGTGTTAATCTGATTTAGTTTTTTCATACGTTTTCCTGTAGGGCAGTTACCTTTATATTTGTTTTGTTCTAATTCTGTTTCTGAGTCAATTTCTAGTCTACCTGACTTTCTTTGAGAGCTTCAAAAATGTTTTTGCTAGCTGAGTCATTAATCCTTTTTTATTTGATATATACCCATTTGCTTTGGATTTCCGTATATTTCCCGGATTATGTTTGCCATGTGTGTTCTGTTTACCTGCTATCATCGCTGCTTATGTATTTTCAAGAAATTCAGGTTCCTTATATTCTTGTGCACTAAGACCATCGTTTTCTAACTTGGCCGAAAGATGCCCTAAAATTTTAGAGATTAATTTAATTGTCGTATCCATAATCAATTCGTAAATGAAGTCCACTGAGAGTTCCTACAGAAATGAAGCTTAACCAGGTCCAATTAAATGAAGGAAAGAATCTAAACCCTGCTTATGGCAGTACTCGAAGGTGTCCCCTCTGCAAATGGGTAGACTGTATTAAACAACACTTCTTTACCTGTGTCACATCAGAGGTAACTATAATAAATTTAATGTTCCAAAAAGTCTGAAAGAGCTAATTATTTGACAGATGTAGCGCTCAAAATAAACAGAAATACATGCTAAGGAGTAATATAAAAAACTGCTGATATCATAGAAATAGAAATATTTGATTCTGATAATTATTTAATTCAGTTTTTATCATGAAGGCAACATGTCTTGCCTGCACCATTCATATAAAATCCCAAGGATACTTCAATCTAAGGGAAATATTTCAATATATGCTAAATCTCCAGTATGTTATACATCACGTGGAGCCAAAATTCAATTTTCGTCGGCTGATAATGCATTCGCTCAGAAAGGCAATCACTTTCGTAGCTGAAGTTTCATTTTGCTGCAGAGACGTGATAATAAAAGTAAAAATAGTAGACCCACTGAAATCTTTTTATATTGATCACATGCTAAACCTGCAGCATTGTAAAAAAATCTCTCAGCTGAAAATTTCTGCTTTAAATGCGTCCGAACTTAAAATATGATCTGTTTGCCAAAATGTTGTTGAAATGTTACGAACGCATTTTTGCAAGTGATGCTTCAAAACATTTATTTTCTGGTACTGAAGACAAAGCCTTTATCTGTAAAATAAATGGCATGATTGAAACGGTTTTTGGAGTATACAAAGAGCGAATGTTCCTTCTAAACAGTGCTTTTCAAACTTTCTTTCATATTAAGACCACTTTTATTATCTTCGGATCATCTCTATCTTGTCATCTACGAAAATACTTTTCAGCATATATTCTAAAAGTTCAGTTACGTTGTTTTAAAATACATTTAATTAAAATTAAATTTTATATAGATATTAAATAATTAAGTTAACAGAAGAAAATTCGTATTGGCTTTCAGAAGTTCAAAGAAGTGAGAGATTGGATAAAGTTCATCTTATCAACAAAAAATAAAATATATGCTGGTACTCACAATTGATGAGATGGATGATCTTGTCAATTCGTGTACAATAGTTCTGTATTTCGATGTATGCTGGCCGGAGAGTTGGACACACATCAGATCGATTTCAGTACTTTGTTTTTATTTGACTTGTTGATGTAAAAGCTTTCTCACACAGGTGAATAGGAGTAAACTGAATTGTAATGTCTTATCAGGGTTTTGCAGTTCACTATATTTCGTTTTCGCTTGTAATGAGCTTAGCGGCGGCGGGTTTGCAAGGAAATGATGGCGTGAGGCACCCCGATTACAATGCTTTAAATCTCTCTTTTGTTAGTAAGACTAGAGGGGGAGATTCATTGGTAGAGTTGTAATTCTTTTGCATTTTATATGCATCTACTTGGAACAAATCTGAAATTTGGAGAACGCTGAAAAATACAGCTCCATTTTAACCAGCCGAACAGTACACTCTATGTCGACTTCTTGCCTTATTCTACTTAATAGCAGTACTATCAAAACAAAGTGCTTTTTTCCCCATGGTTGACTTCATCCCCTCCACTGAACAGTAGAACCTCGATTATCTGAGTTTTGGTTAACCGAGATTCGATGTTATACAAGCCCAATGCAAAAAATAAAAGAAACAAAAGTTGTTAAAATTGTCTCAATCAAAAGGAAAATAATATGTAGGCTTGGGTTTTTGCTATAACGCAAACCGGAAAGATACGAAACTGATTATTACTAAGTCTGGGGTCGGTAGCCTTGAATCTTACGCGCTTAGAGTAAAAAATCAATTGATTTATACTTTTCACACTAGAGTCACATTACGGAGATAGCGTAGCTAATTTTTCAACAATAAAACAGCGTGAGACCTCGCCCGTCCTTTTCTTTTAGTGTTCTAGTGATTGCTTGGTGAATAAAGGCCGGGAGATGAGAACATGTGGTTTTATCATTAGAAGAAAAGCTTGCTGTAATTAACGGGCTAGATCATGATGAAACTATGAAAAACGTGGCTAATGGTTTAGGCATTGGTGAAGTGACAGTTGGCTACTGAAGAATAAAAAAGCAAGAATTCAAAGAATGAGTGACTTAGCAGGCACACTATAAAGGGGTGATAACGCCACAAAGAAAAGAAAAAAGTCTACTTTCTGATCCGCTATTAGAAACTAAGGCTTTAGACGTTTTCTAGTTTTATAAAGATGGTGAAAGAAAATTTCCTTGCAGCATAGGGTGGCTTGATCTTCGGCAATAAAGCTATATAGCGTGTGACATTTAAACGCTGCAGAGGGATTTTGTCAGCTAACTCAGGTGCAGTGACTTACATGGCTTTATAACAAACTGGATAACATAATTCAGGAAAACCTAGGCCGACAGTAAATGGATAGCTGTAGCAAAACCTGCCTCTGTTTTAAAATGTTACTGAGAAAGATACTAGAACTAAAACAAGAGCAATAAAATCATGGTTATAACGAAGTAAAGAAATGCTGACGGTTTTGGCACGTGCGAACAAATCTGAGGATAACAAGCTTAAACATTTATTCATAGGGAAGAAAAAAACCAACGATGTTTAAAAATATGAATGTTGGTAATTTTAATGCAAAGTGTACAAACCAAAAAATCGCTTGAATGAGTTCAACGGTATTCAAGCAATGGTTTCGTGAAGAGTTTGTGCCAAGTATTAAGCCAATTTCTAATGGAAATATTTCACCCCATAAGGCAGTCTTTATTTTGGACAATTCTCTTAGTTCTCTTGAGGAACTTAAGCTGGTCTGGCCTGTTTTATCACCTAACATATCATCCTTGATTCAGCCCTCGGACCGAGCTGTTTTTGAAACTTATAAGAAGCTATTGACAAAGTCTGTTGAAACTTTTATTAGAAAATCTAGAGACATGATCACTCTACCAACAGATTTGATAGTGTCTTGCATGACCAGAAATCTAGCCCCAAAAACCCTGGGAAAATCTAGGTGATCACAGCGAGGTATTCCTGCTATTGTGACTCAAATACCGTTGTAAGATAAGATAAGTAATTGCAAGATAGTGTTGCCGTCGACACTCAGGACATAATTACATAATTTATATAATTATTACAGAATTTCAACAACTCAGGTTACTTTACAGCTGAACATATATATTTCAACAGTACACATTACAAATACATTTTACAAATTTTACAGAATTTTACAAACATATATTGTGGGACATCCAATTACAGTAACAGCACAGAAAATTGAATGTCTAGAAAAAACAGTGAATATTAAGTTCTGACGCTAAGCACTGCTTCTTATAAAAAAAGCTACTGTATAACGAAGCATATATCAGAGCTGAGTTTTGAGAGCTTCTCCAAAATTTGGGCTATCCTTGACACCAAATGATATTGTTTCACCATAAACTTGCAGTAGGTCTGTGCGTTATTATTCATAATTTTAAGCTGGTAAGTGGGCAGATGGAAACATAATGGTCTGGGGCATCAGTTTCCTCCCCCAGACCCAGAGATCGGTGTTGCTGACGCTGTGTCTATTATAACACTCTGGAAAGAGATTATTACTGCACTCCTAAGACTATTTGCACCAAAAGTTAGACTTCATGCAACACTTATTCTACATAAATACGTCTACAAACCGCTCATCCTCAAACGTTGCCTTAACCATGATCGCAAGTTATCTTAGTTTAAACAGGCTTCGGAATCTAGAGATACAAAAATGGAAAATATTAACTTTGTTTTCTCACCCATACTGAGTTAACTTAAAATAATACAGCACAAATGTTTCAGCTGCTTCTGGCTTGAAAGTAAAAAAAAATTAACTTAACTAAAAGAAATTAACACAAGCTTCGAATAGGAGAACGAATTCAAAGCTGCAAGCTTTGAACAGTGGTAGTTACAAGTGGTTTGAACAGTGGTTTCGAATAGCTTCGAATAAACTGCATGGATGAAACTTAACTGTAGTAAAGTTCACATTTACCAAAGTGACAAATCTCTACACTAACTTTTAATCCAGTGTTAAAACTTGCAGCTCTCCATTTTCTCCCCTTACAAAGCCTATACACACTGGTGAATTCCGTCTCGCGCTCCTAGAGTGTGATTGTCCTTCAAAGTTTATATCTGAGGATTCGGAAGCTATTATACCTCATGGCGACTCTACGCTGACGAATGTGGACATGTCAGTTCATTATACTGGTCCCACTACATATGCATATCTTCTTAATCCTGATGAATTGGAAAGAATCAAGAAAGAAACTCAGTACTTAAAAATACTGAAGGTAACGTCAAAAGAGTTATTCATGGAAAGAATAAATCTGTCTTCGGGTGCCATAGAAACAGAAACATCGATTAACTAGTTCAGAATCTAGCTTATGTTCGGACAAGTCAAAAAATTCAGAGATAAGTTTTTCCACCTTGCAAATGAGGCCCTACTAGTAATTTTAACAGTAATTTTATAAAAGGTAAAAATGAAGCTAACCATAATACTGACTCAAATGGTTTTCTTAAAGATACCAAAAGTGCGAAACAGATAAAACTCATATCCCCAAAAATCCTCTTACCACCAGTATAAATTTAATGTTTCATCGGTTGGTAATAATACAGCTACTCAAAATTTAGACCAAGAAAATCAAACTGCTCATGCGCAGCCTAGATTTGATCCTACGGGTATTTTTATCTAATGGTGAACCTCAGCCGTTTAAATCACTCACACTTTCTGTTAAAATTGTCACAGAATACGACTGAAAATTTCTTAGGCACACTAAATAGAGGGGATCTGAAGATACTATCCCATACAGATACTGACTATCAGATCCTGACTACTTTCCTCAAGGAAAATTGCATTGAGCACATTGCATTGCATTGCATTGAGAAAATTGCACTACCTGACCAAAGCTAAATATGAACGACCTTTGAAAATTGTTATAAGAGCATTTCTGATGGAAAATGATACTTCTAGGATTGTCAACGCCCTCATTAACCGTGATTTTGCGTCAATAAAGTTGTTCAACTAGTTGTCAATAAAGTTGTTTAACCTAGAGATAAACGGAGGCTCCCATGCCCCTGTCTCTGATATATGCAATTAAAAATAACTTGGTTGGAAAAATGACTTGCACACTCTCACGTATTTCGCGATCTCGATCGAGAAATATATAACGAAGAATAAGGTGACGCAATCTCATAACTGTCAGAAGGGGCACTATCCTTTAACAAACAGCTATTTCGAGGCAAGGTGCCTGGAATGTTGTCTGCGTCACAAATCGACTGAGTGTACACATCGGGGGAAGCTGGAAAATCCTAAGTGTGCGAACTATTTGGGAACTCATATGGCTAAGTGCAGAGATTGTGTTAAATTTCCCAAAAATAGGACGCAACATTAAAAACGAAAAACTTTTGGAAGACAGAAATGACTTTCGCGCAAGCACTGCAAAATTCGATTCAAAAACATAATCCCAACAATGAATAAAATTTCCAGCCGTCAGTTAAGATTGCAAAAACTAAAAATAATCAGGCTAAAAATTATACAGATAGTAGTTCGTATGATAGTAATGATAAAAATTAAGTTACTGAAATCTTCAGTATCTCAAAAATTCTTAAAAAAGTGAATGAGCTCTTTGGAGAAAATGTGATAGCCAAATTTATCGCCGCATATAAAAAATGTCAATAATTTAGCTCTCCTACAGATGCTTTATATAAAATATTATTTTCTACATAACCATCTCCGAAGTAGTTGAACTAAGTCAAAAATAAATTGTCAAACTTCCGTACTGTAATTATTATGCTTCTAACCCCGCATAAATAACATATATTTATATTTGCAACAGTCTTATCCATTCCATGATCTTGATTCATTATTCTTATGTCTGGTTTTTTCTTGACATTCCCTCTGGTTTTTCTTGACATATGCCTGAATTATTTGCATGTTAAACCTTCCTCACAGCTAATCTGATTATCCAAACGCTCACATGGTCTGATGCACCTTCGTCCCTCAGGAGCCCTACCTCCAGCTCTGAAGTCACTCATCTGCGCTTCTATCTCCGAAATCTAGGCTTCCTGCCTGCGGTTTCAGCCGTCTTACTCTCCACTCCTCGAACTCTCTTTGCTCTCAACCACCTCTTCAGAACATTGTTTACTTCGACTGCTTATCGCATTGTGTATACTCCCAGATCATCTTCATAACTATGTTAGTAGATAATGTCATGTACAACCATCACCATGTCCTACTCAGTATAAGGATACCAAGCTTAGGTGCTTAGGTCAGTAAAATTAGTTCACTTGGATCTGTATACTTTGGCACTTTACCTTTTTTAACAGCAACCAATCACTAAGTTCTTGACTTACTCTACCTTTTTTAACAACAACCAATCACTAAGTTCTTGACTTACTCTCATCACTTGATCACGCCTTTTAAGCTTGCTGAAGACCATCTGTCATTCGTTTGTGCTTCGACATTGTTGCCTGATGTAGGCATTCTCCAACCTGTCTACGGAAATTGGTGAAACTTTAACTTTGATTAATTTCATTCACTCTTACTAAAGACTGCTGTGAATCATGATCGGTTTTGCTCTACCAAGATCGGTTATTGCCTTACAAATATTGCTACCGTTAAATTTCTCAGATAATTGCTATATACAAGAACTACGCTAATTATATTAGGATACCTTAAGGATGTTATACTGGCTCAGAAACCTAAGCCTCGTAGCCTCCAGTCACGTACATATAGGCAGATGACGGCAGCTACAGCAAATTTTTCTATTGCAAATCATGCCGATTGTGATATTTCCTCTGAATTTAACCTACGTAGCTTGCCATAAAAGCTGCATAAACTTTTCGATTAAGCGTGTATATAACAAAACAAGACATAACGGAAAGACTGCAAAATAAGTTTTGCAAAAGTGTAAACATATTTTGCAAGTTTAATTTTTGAGAAACTTAGATGAAATGTCACAAGTAATACTTTATGAATATAAAAATGCTTGTTGATTTATAAATATGTACATTAAATAAAAATACACAGGTTAGTTATATTTGCCGGTTCGCAGTTATATTTGCCGGTTCAAAAATAAGTAATACTTTATGAATATAAAAATGCTTGTTGATTTATAAATATGTACATTAAATAAAAATACACAGGTTAGTTATATTTGCCGGTTCGCAAAATAAAAAGCATTTTGTTACGTGCAATATTTGAGTCAGTTACAATGCTAAATCACTATGAAACGTAGCAAAGTCTGTGAGATGTAGATTCTTACTTAAGTAAAAGTCTGTGTATCACGGATATTTGAATCGTTTGTAATGAAAACTGGCGTTTTTTTTATTTCATTCCAATAGCTTGAGTCATAAAGGTATCCAAAGTCATACATCGCAAAAAATCTCTAGGCTACGCTTAAAACTGCAGGTCCAGTATTGTAATATATGTATAATGCTCAATATTGTTTCCAGTGCATGAAATGGATCTTGGCGTTGTGATATAGAAAAGGAAAAAATTCTTTCAATAAAGCGAGTAGGAATAATTATGTTTTAATTCAGATATCGGTTATTACTAACAAGTGACAGGCAAACTGTTACTGAAATTTTTATTTCACATTGCTATACTCATTCTTAGGATATTCGACTACTTCATCCATTCATTGATATGATAGTCGTACTTATCTGGAGCACCTCAGACCGCTTTCGTCTCAATGCGGAGTCATCCAACAGCCTTGCTTTCAATGCGTATCCATTTCATAATCTCAAAGGTAGAATATAAGTCAGGACTTAGCATAGTTTCGTAGATATCTAGGATATTGATTACACAAAGCATATTCGCGTTTGGTCGAAGAACACTATGAGAGGTCTCAGTGAAAGCTACCTCATAAATTAATTTCTTAACGGCTTCAAATATAGAGTAGATAATGAATTAAACTGTTACGTGCTTGAAAATTGCAGGTTGCGGTTCAAAGCAATATTATAAAAGATATTCCTAATAAATCAAATAGCAAAATAAATTATAATCTCCAAAGATTCTAACAATTTTGCTGAGAGCGGCATTATCAGATTTCTACCAGCATATTTAACATTTTATTTAGAAACTTTTAAAACATAAAATACCTCTTAATATCAGTGTGAGTTTGGAACATTTTACGAAACTTCCTTAATCCTTAAAGTATTTGTTTTATTGACATGCCATATTAAGATCATGAAAAACATTTAAACTTTGTGCGAACTTTATATATTAGGAGTAGTTTCTTTGCAAAATTATAATAACACAGAATGGAGTCTTTCACGAAAACTACAAATAGTTCATAAAGTAATAAATGTCATTTGAGGTACTATATTTTGTATTCATTGTTAAATATTACGTTTAATTTTAATGAAAGATAATTAATAATTCTTAGAATTTATGCCATGCTTCGAAATCTGGGCAAAGAAGTAAATTTGCATTTCGCTTTAACATAAATAATTTACAGTATTTTATATAGTGAAACTGTAGAGACATTAGGTTAATTACAAGCAGGATTCAGACATGATGAAAAATGAGCATTGCCTTCGCCGGGGATCGAACCACGGACCTCTGAATTACCGGCTCAGTGTGCTGACCATTACACCACGCAGGCATGCTAAGAATGTGGGAGATATACCTTATATACTCCCCTTTTTTGAAGGGCGACTAGGGTTTTAGCGGACCTAGTCGCCAAATCCTGGGTGTGGAGAGTCATCATCCACAACCCTTTTAGTTCGGGCGCCACTGTAGAGACATTAGGTTATTTCGGAGCATCAGACATGATGAAAAATGAGCATTGCCTTCGCCGGGGATCGAACCACGGATCTCTGAATTACCGGCTCAGTGTGCTGACCATTACACCACGCAGGCATGCTAAGAATGTGGGAGATATACCTTATAAAACGAAATAGAAAAGTACTCGATTTCATTTCTTTCCGAACTAGAAATGGACAGGAATGAACAGATGACAAGCAACTAATAAAAATGCTTTTAATTCTGAGCCCAAAGTTACCGGATTGGTAAAGAGTCTTCTTCACTAAATTCATAAATCCTAAATCTCATTTGTATATTCATTTTTGAAAGCAGTGAAAGCAGTAAAATTAAATAAGTACATTTTATATATGGTAAGTTGAGTTTACCTAATTTGTGGTTGTAATTGTGGTATTTTAATGGATGAATGTCAGTTCATAATACAGTTTGATCTTTATTTAGAAGTCAAACAACAAAAAGTTTTTGATATATTCATATGTCCATTTTTAACGGTAAGAAATTCCAGATAACATTTGGATACGAACCTATAAATAACTCTTCTTCGTTCTATCCTTTCTAATATTTACTCAAGAAATTTTGAGAAGTACTCCGAAGAAAAATTTTCAGAACGATTCTTTGGAAATTTTACAATACAAGCGGATACTATCTCTTCAATGTTTAACATATTCTGTTTATCTATCCAAAATAAACATGTGCATTTGAATACAGTATTATCAGTTTATTATTCTGGCAACCAGTTGTTGGAAGAATGCAAAATAGACAATGATAAACTGTTACTAGACTGGGAAGCAGAACAGGCTATTTCTTGATGGAACAGGAATATTAATGACTTTATCGGTAGCTTCTAAACAGATAAATGCAAACGACATTGATTTGTACTTTTTATTGTTGGTCGGTGGGCTCCTTAATCTCATTGTGAATCTAGTTTAGTCTATAGAATGCGCATGTCTATGAACGCATGTGCATAATATTTTTTTTTATTCTTTGAACTATACTTTTACATTTTCTTTCTGACTTAAATAGACTTAAGAAGTGAAATATTAGCTACGATTTGCTAATATTCACGAAGATGATGCTGGTGATGAAGGATGATCAATAGTGAAAGAGGATAAAATTCTCATTTTTTTTACTTTTCAAGAAATAATAGAGTGATCATAATTTGTTATTTTTAAAACTTACTCTCTCAAAAATCAAAGTAAATCTTTCAGATTTGGTAATATAACATAAGCGATCCAGGATATTTGGGCAAGAAATATTTACTCATAATGTCGACACCAAATGAATGAATAATGCTTTAAAAAGAGTTCATAAACTTCACGCCCTTAAAACTCAGCATTTTATCTCTTTGAGAGTTTTGACTCTCTTTGAGATAATCTGAACTGGGGAACTTAAGGAAAATAAAGAACTAACAGAGTGGCTTGCAGACAAGAGAAAGGATTTACAATTTTTTATAGCACGAAAGAAAAATCTTTTTTGCAATAAACTATATTTTTTATATAATTTCATGCTTGAATTACATGTTTAGAATGATTTACATCATTGTTCAAGGCATTTGTCATTACCTTAGTAATATAGAGTTGGCATAAATATGCTACGGATCATTGAAAGAAACAATACATTATGCCTACTGGTTGCAGACTAAATATGAAAAGGTTGCAGGATCCTATTTAGCTCACTAATAGTTATTTTGATTTGTCAAGCCTTTCCTGAATTCTCTTATTTCCCCTCGTATACCCTCGCCAGGATGCAAATGACGTAGGTCAAAGAGAATATTTAAACTGTTGGAGCAAAAAGGTTAGATACAGCTTGAGTTCGCTTGGGAAAGCTCACTTTTGCCAGTTTGTCCTTCCAAGTTAATTTTAGTGGCGGTTACGCATTCGGGTATTACGTAGTACATTGCCGATGTAGGTTTCTGAGTCAGCCTGTTAGATATAATTGAATTGTGTAGTCAAGCAATACATTTTTAGGTTTTAAACGTTTTGTTACATTATCGTTTAAGTTCTCACCTCAAGTGGACAGCATTTTGGTTGTAGGCACGTAAGCCCGTGTCATATGTTAACTATATTGTGATAAATAAAAGGGTCTTTTACATCCTTTTCCTGCTGTATTCATCTTCACTTCTTTGCGAGATTTCACAAGGTTTAATGTTTAATTAGATCTAGCGACCATTTTATGATAGCAAAACATACTAGTTCTCACAAGGTTTGCGAAAGGATGTTCATTATCCATCAAATTCGTACATATTAATAAATATTCTCCTTGTACAATCCAAGGAGTTTTTATATTAGCAATGGTAGAAATGACACAGGTAAAAGCATGTTGAAACTTATTTAAGTAACGACAGAAAGTGTTTTTTTAGCACTTTGGACAACATGAGACTCAACTAAGCCTTCTAAACTACGACGACGCACTTTCCGAAATTGTTAGTTTGTCCTCCAGGTTAATCTTAGTAGCGGTTACCTGTTCCGATATTACGTAGTACATCTTAGTAGCAACTTGCTGTATCGGTTCGGAAATAATTATCAACGAATAAGGAGTCCTTCACACAAAGTGCTTTGGTGTTGAAATTAACTTGCATTTAAATTTCTTCAGCGAGACTTTAGATTTTCAAAGTATTATTATTAGAGCAGATATGTATGACTTGAAATAAAGGCTAGGTAGGTCAAGTTTAACTAAATTACTATAACTTAAAATAATTGTCATAGCATTACAAAACTTATAATTTGATTTGTAAATTCTATACCACTTTAAAACTTTAGTGCTCAAAGTAAGAAAGATTTTAATTCTTCCTTCTCATTTTAGAATAATTTTTCATACAAGAAGCCCAATTTAATCGTTGCGTAAATGATTTTCTGACGAGTTTCAAGTCAGTAAATGTTTCTCTAAAATTCCAACATATCATCTATTTCAACAAAGAGGTGAAGATAAATGTAGAAAAATTAATAGCATTACAACAAAGAAATAAAAAAATTCTAAACGTAGTTTTGATTGTGAATGATACGCAGTTTTTTTACAGCATAATGATGCCTCATATGGCCGTGCAAGCTTTATCAAAGCGAGAATTATTAAAGCCCAAACATCATAATTCTTCTCCCGTGTTCCCGATTCAACTATTACGTTGATGCCATAACAGTAATTTATCGGCTTTTGAGATTACTGAATTAATACTGAGGGCATAATTAATGCAGCTCATGTGTTGAAATTTTGCTCCATTACTATATATGAAAAGCCATTTTCTGCACATTTCATGATTTATATACATTTCGTATTCTCCATACACGTAATTACACTATATCATTAGCTTCTATGAAAGGAATTTCATTTTCACATTACATTTGGCGATATCAGGATTATTTAAGAATTTCCGTTTCTAATGAAATAGATCCTGTTGTTAAACTTCTTTCATAACGTAAAAAAATTTGCAAAGATGTTTTTTTAATACAGTTGTTTATCTCACATCATGGACTGAAGAATGAGTGATAAATTTTATTCATTCACCTACCTCCGTTTACCTCTTAAATTCAAAAATAAGCAAAATGCTATTATTTTGGTATGAATTAACTTAATTTTAATTAACTGTAAATATTAAAATGGAAGCCCGCTGGCGCAGTGGAGTCGCGTAAGAGCACCACAGGTCCGGGGCTCGATCCTCGTACTGAGCAAGATCCTGTGACAGGCTGACCACTTGTTCAGGAAAAGATGCACAAGCAATTCGAAGCACACGGTCTAGAAAGCAGATATCAGGGTAGTGGCTGACATGGCTCTCCTAAGGGCTGTTTGTACCGCGGAGTGTTTAGAGTTTAAATGCTGAAATGCCAAAATAATTCATGAAATTTATTATTTGCCCTTAACATGTCAATTTACTTGTTTCAAGCATACTGCTGTGATTTAAATGCATTTGCAAAGCAAAAATAATTTATATAGAATATTTATTTTACTGTATATACTATGACCTCTAATGAATATCTCTCCACTCCAGTTTTGTTTCTTTATCTATTTTTGCCTGCGCGCTGTACAAATTATTTATCAGCTGAACATTATTACATTGATGCTTTTCAAAATTTTAATTGTGAACTTTAATTCCGATTTCTACTACCAGACTTTGTTTTTTTATAAAATAAATTATCTGTTTATTTCGGTAAAGATATACAAAGCACTTATTAGATAGAGCAGTTTAATAGAATTACATTTGTCTAGTATGGTGCTGTCCAAGAAAAGGGGCGGAACTAAGCAAAATCTTACTGTCACCTGTATGGTGCTCAAGTCTCTTGCCAAAGGATAGGCGTAATCTTGCGCCTCTTGCACCGATGAATTTCGTGGGCTTGTTCTGCTGTTACTCTCAGAGAGTGAGATACGTCATAAGAACAACAGCATATAATTAACAACTGCGTGCCATTATTATACAGCTACATTGTCTTGATAACTTCACTGAGAGGTTTTAGTGAAAATGAGACTTAATTTTAATTTAAAATTTTAAAATCTTAATATTACACTACAACACTACATTTGAAATTTTTCGTATTTGTTTCAGTTACTTGGTAACATCTCTGTTTAATTTTATATTTTATTAGTATATTTTTAATATTAACCTAAAGAAGCGAAAATATTTTCAGAGGTAAGTATTAACCGTAATTAAATTAAACGTAGAGTGAAGCAGAAATATTTGTTTTAGTTTGGATAGTCATCTGTATAAACTTGACTTTCTTCGCTTACCTTACATGCTAAAAAATTCTACAGCGTTGTTCTGTTTAACGTTTGGGCTTTAGTATTTCTCGCTCTGAATTGCTACAATTACATATGTAAATTTCAGGTAGTATAGTGGTAGTTCTACTGCTTAATAAGCCTGATTTAGGCCTTGTTTTGGATCTCAATGTTTCATTAATTAAATAGCTCCACTAAGCCCTGTTAAGCCTCTAATGGCGGTACAGGAAGTTCGACTAGTCTTACCTTACATGCTGAAATTGGTTTTGGTCTGAATTTAAATGTATAATGATTACAGTTAATTTTATTGGCTTAATTTGATAATGGGGAGAAATGATTAGAAAACTGAAGCTGTTTAAAGAATATTCTTGCTTCATATATTAAATTGCCTATCGATTTTTATTTTCTCTGTTAATATTTGTGCTTTCCTATGTTAAATTAATATTTAGCTTCGCATTAGTCATTTTGTATACCACGAATTGCTCAAAGAAACGAGTAGAGAAGTAGCAATGCTTCAGTGGAACTGCAAATCGTAATTACAAATTTCAGATAAATCGTTGCGGTTGGGTTTTAAGAAGGCAACTTTGGAGTTAAAAGCCAACAAAAAGAACTAAATTTGTCTTTATATTGTACCTTTACCTACTTAGGTCAATGTTGACTCCTACGACTCTTTTACTTTCACTTACAACAGAAAAAACAAAGAGCTGAGACACCGAACTTCAAAAGCATGGATAAAACAGCGGAGCAAAATAAAATAACAACATACAGAGTACATATATATACATATCAGCAAACGCTTTTCGCTTTACATAGCAGATCTTTTAAGAAGAACCTAATTTTGCGTTTCTTAATTTTACAAATACAGTGAAACTTTGGTTCACGAATTAAAGTTTTTCCTGAAAGCTGTTTGTCAAACCGAAATAGTTCACCTGATAGAAATTAATTAAAAATAGATTCATTCAATAGGAATCCTATGTGATTGTTTATATACATAAATTTTATAGCACTGCGTTATAAACAATTTCATAACGCAGCCAATGCAAATCAATAAATATATGCAGATAAATAAAAACCGTAAAAATTCTGATTTTAATATGGAACCAAACAGTTGGTTAAGCATTTTATATGCTCTTATTGAGCTTACAGTTTACCATTCTACACCTAGACTCACTCATTACACAACCTTTTCTGTCTTTATAATTAAACTTCGCATTCTTTGCATATGAGCCACATAAAATTCAACAGTAAAATTATAAGGTATTTCTCCTGCCTTCTTCGTATGCCTTCGTCAGCACCCTCGACGCGTACACGAGAGATTTGTGGTTTGATTCCTGGCAAAGGCGTTGCTCATTTTTCATCCCTCCTGTTTCAGAAATAACCTAATAACTCCACAAAATTATAAAACGTAGCGTAATTTTAGAATTGCATTAAAATTGTTAAGTACATACATACAATTTTACATACCGTGCAATTTTCTATTTTTTTCAGTCTTTTCGTGATCTGTCTTATCAATTTTTAGTTTTCCTAACAAGATGGTTCACTCAACTTATTTGTATTTAACTTTATTGCGAATGTCTTTTTAAATAAACAGTATATTTTTAGAATTCATGATGAAGTACTGTGCTCAGGTTTCTTAACAAGAGGACGTAAGAAACCTTTTCACTTTTTGTCTTTTTAACATTATTTATTAAATATCACTTTCTTCAAACTTATGAAACGGGAAATTTAACAACAAAATCCCAAAAATATTTAAAAGCAGCATAACTTAAGAATTTTTGATAATGTCTTAATTATTGCAACATATTTTTTATATTCTTTTTATTATTTCCATAAAGCGGCTTATGTTAATGTACTGCAATAAATCTTAGTAATAACTTTGAAATATATTTCATTAATTTTAAAAGTTGTATTGAAAACTAATTTATTATATAATTTTTTTGCAAAAATTACAGCCAGAGAATATCATGGATTCACATACTATTCAAATTCAAAACGTAAGGCACATTTGATTATTATAGATCAAGAAAAGTTTATTTATTGCAACGCAATACTTATGCAAGTATGACATGTATATATCCCTCTGTTTCTTAACAAAGTCACCAAGTTTCTATAAACATTTTCTAGACATTTAATTAAATTTCGTTTTCTTCCCTAGAAATATGGTTTTTACCAAGATGTCATAATAGGACCTCTATATATGCTTGTTCGTCAAGGCACTTCTTTGTTCCCCAGACGCTCTCTTAGTTTGCCGAAGATCTAGAAATTGCAAAAAAAAATAAGATCGAGAATTAACTTCGGTATTATTAGTACTTCGACCCATTCCATTAAAGAAGACGGGTGTTCTATGCCTGTGGCACTACATTGTTATGAATGAGAACAACGGCTTTGCTCAAATTTCCATTCCTTTTGCTTTTCATGGCTTTGATCAAGGATATTAGTATAATTGTACTAAGAAGATAACATAATAATAATAAGAAGAAGAGGTAGTGAACATAATAATAACAATAAAAATTCTTTAGAAGCAATATGTTCAATGTAGTAAGAATTAGCATTAATGCTTGTGTCTTTCTGAATAAACTCGTTATAAATATGATAAGAACTAAGAGTGGCTATTTTTCTTTCTGATGGTTAAACTTGGATACTGCTGAGCAAGAGATGAGTAAATCTTCATTTCATTGGCCCTATATTCGTTTACAGAATTAATGATGCATCTTCATCTCACCACCCATTGCCTTCTTTGTGGAAGTAAAGAATGTCGAAAAAAGTACGAGGTGTGTTTTTCAAAGACAGTTTAAAAATAAAAACCAAAACAAATTTCAAAAAACCAAATTGGTATTCAGATTCTACACAGGTTTCTCTTTTCTTCAACATAGTTGTCAAGTTTGTTTAAACACTTATCATATGTTAGAACTAGATTTTAAATACCCTCTTAACAGAAACTTGCCGCCTGCTCCGATACGAAGAGATTACGGCTGTTTTCATGTCTTCGTCATTGTTATAGTGTTTGACCACGAGATGATGTTTGAGATAGCGGAAAAGATGAAAATCGCTCGGCGCAAGATCTGGGCTGTAGGGAGGATAGTCGAAAACTTCCCAGCCAAAAGAGTCCATTAAAGCGTGTGTCTGAGCTACTGTGTGAGGTCTTACATTGTTATGGAGTAGCGAAATTCCATCTATCAGCATGCCCTGTCTTTTGTTTTAAATCGCTCTGAGTAGCTTTTCAGGGTTTGGCTGTAGGCTAAAACATTTATGTTGGTTCCGCGTTGCGTGACATCGACATGCTTATCCCATTATACTGCGCTGGGACACAGTCTGTTTGGCCTTCATCCTTACAAAAGAGTGTGTCTGTCAACACTCCATGCTCTGTTGCTTCCATTCGGACGTGACATAGAAACCCATGTTTCGTCTCCCGTTACGCTCCGCTCAACATGGAGTCACTTTCTTTGTTATAACGAGTCAAAAATTCAAAGGAAACTCAAATCTTTTGTTTTTGTGGTCCTTCGTTAGGATTTTAGGAGATAAAAGGGATCATTTCAAACCCTAACTTTTCAGAAACAATCTTATACAGCACTGACCTAGACACAGCAGAAAATTCATTTGAAGGAGTATTTATGGTGATAGCGTCTGTTCTCAAGAATTTTCCTTTCAGCTGAAGCCACCACATCGCCTGTTACCACAAATGAGCGAATGGAGAAATACTCATCATGGACGTTGTAGAGACCAGCTTTGAAGTCTCTGACACACTTACGCACTTCGCCTTCACTCATGGCAGTAGCTATATAAACTTCACAAATCTGCAGGTGACTGTCTGCAGCAGACAGGTTTCTTGCTTGTTTTCTTTTTTGTTTCAGGTTTCTTTTCTATTTTCGTATCATTGACCGTACCTCGCGTGGGATAGGCGATTCGATAATCTTGAACATTTTAAGAAGACAGAACAGATT